>JAQFVV010013992.1:0-58323 GCA_028023455.1 Epiperipatus broadwayi
TATATATGTTTTATATATGTGTGTACGTGGAATTTACGTATAAGCAAACTTAAAAAAGATATTATTTCTAAACACATTGTGGGAATGTTTCTTATTCTGTAAAAATACTACTTAAAAAACTTACCAACTACTTTGAAGTATATATACATCATAAAAAAAACTATCAATTGATGCAAGAAATTTTTTAAAATCTATATTTACGATAGAGTGATTGTTCAGTTTATTAAATAGTATGGTAACAGAATAATGAATAACTTATATCTTTCATGTTTGTTTATATCCATGTCCTGGTGCAATGATCTAATTATATATATAGGAATATATATATATTTTTTATGTGTCATAGCATCAGCCGGGAAGTGAATCCGCTAACCCGGGACAAGTAATTATAAAGCAGCTATCGCTGACCTCTCGACCACCACCATTAATGTTAAAAAAATTATTATACTTACTAGAATATTGATATATTTTAATTTAATTTTCTAATGTATGGATTTAACATATATATGCTTAAATTATACACACATATTTAATATTTTTGTCATTTTTAAAAAAAAAATTGAAAGCATCTCTATAGATAATAATTATTCACCTTTCCCCAAGTAGGTATTAAAAATGGATAGAATTCAGTCTCCCTATTCCACATTGTAAGAAAAAGATGCAATGGAATAATGTTAAAGTGTCAACATGAGTGTGGAGAACCGGGTATTTAATAACTATAACTTATCCATTGAAAGAAGATTTTTAGCAAAATGGATGCAAAATAAGGAAGGTGATTTGAGTTTTGCGCTGTTAGGCGGTTACAATGTGGTGGAGTTTGAAAGTAAGAGTATGCTAGTAAAAACCTTAAAAATCGTAGATATATTTAATTCTTAAATAAGTAAGTTATTGTTTTCTTAAGAAGATCGAATTATAACATAGTCAAAACATGGAGAAAGAAAACAATATCATTCAGTGTTATTATAGCAAATACACAAATAAAAAAGCCAAAAGAAATGAAAATAGAGTATTATTAAATTAATATTGATCTAGTTAAGATACTGAATCAGAATAAGTACCAATAAAGATTGCGCAATAAAAAGTAGACTCATTCTAAAGAAGATAATAAAATAAAATGAATATAAACGTCCTTGCATGCATATTTTGCGAGTAATGTATATATTTAAACAAAAACATTAAAATAAATTTTACTGGATAAAATTATATATAAATTTTCCTGAACTTATGGATTAATATTTTGTAAAATACTATTATAATAATGGAAGTCATATCTGGTTTGACGTAGTTGGTAGAACTCCGACATGGGATTGCTAGGTTTTAGGATCGATTTTGACACTCGTACTTCTTGTGAACTTCCGAACTATATGCTTGTATTTTTTTAATAATAGAATAAAATAAAATGAATATAAGTGTGCGCGCGTGTGTATAAAGTGAAAAAAAAAAGGGGGGTTGTGGCATAGTATGTGTTAAATTTGGTTTTTGCATTTTGTGAATAAAACATATATATTTGAATAAAAAACATTACAATAAATTTTATAGGATAAAGATTATATACACATTTATCATTAACTAATATTCCGATAGGGATTAATATTTTGTAAAAGGTTATTAGAGTAAGTACAGCTTTCAAATGCATCTGTTAAATGTTGATAAAGACACTTTGCAATTGTGAAACAAAGACTAAAATATTTCGCTTCTGTTACACTGAGTTTATAAATATATATTTAACAACTGCTTTTACCACTAATAAAACTATAATTATTATTATATAAAAATTGATTTACAATAATAATAAAAAAATTCGTCTAACTTTTGTTAATTATTTGTCAATATTATAATCCTAGATTGTTCTACTATTAATAACTGATATATTTACTTAATAAATAAACTTAAGATAATGTTTTTGTAGTAATTTTCACTGCACCACTTTCACTCTAGATCTATCCGCTTTTAACATCTTGTAGAGGTGTAGTCATAAACATATGACCAAACACATGTGAAAAAAATGTACGATCCTCAAGTTTCACATTTCATGCAAGAGTGACACTCATCAGTTAGTCCAGATCACAATCTCTTACACATATCTTTATCATTGTTCAGCATGTGTCAAACTTACTGCCCTCCCTTGTGTGAGAGTGGTGTAGTGAAAATTACATTACAGAAATTTTATTCATTAAGTGGATAATTTCTAGTCTAATGAATAGTAATAAAATTATTAATATACTTCCCATCAAGGGGTCTGTGCCAAAATTGTGAGGATGTTAAGTTTGACACATCTATCTATCTATCTATCTATCTATCTATCTATCTATCTATCTATCTATCGATCTATCTATCTATCTATCTATCTATCTATCTATCTATCTATCTATCTATCTATCTATCTATCTATCTATCTATCTATCTATCTATCTATCTATCTATCTATCTATCTATCTATCTATCTATCTATCTATCTATCTATCTATCTATCTATCTATCTATCTATCTATCTATCTATCTATCTATCTATCTATCTATCTATCTATATCTATCTATCTATCTATCTATCTATCTATCTATCTATCTATCTATCTATCTATCTATCTATCTATCTATCTATCTATCTATCTATCTATCTATCTATCTATCTATCTATCTATCTATCTATCTATCTATCTATCTATCTATCTATCTATCTATCTATCTATCTATCTATCTATCTATCTATCTATCTATCTATCTATCTATCTATCTATCTATCTATCTATCTATCTTATCTATCTATCTATCTATCTATCTATCTATCTATCTATCTATCTATCTATCTATCTATCTATCTATCTATCTATCTATCTATCTATCTATCTATCCTATCTATCTATCTATCTATCTATCTATCTATCTATCTATCTATCTATCTATCTATCTATCTATCTATCTATCTATCTATCTATCTATCTATCTATCTATCTATCTATCTATCTATCTATCTATCTATCTATTGAACAATGACAAAGATATGTGTAAGAGATTGTAATCTAGGCCAACTAATGAGGGAATGAGTGCTTTTTATCATAAAATGTGCATTTTGGTGAGTATACATCTTTTTCACATGTCTTTGGTCAATGTTTATGATTACACTTTTCCACAAGGTAATTAAAAGTAGAAAGAAACCAGTCCCTATCTTGCAAGAGAGTGATACAGTCAAATATTATTCATTAAGTGGATAAGAATGACTAATAAAAATTATTAATGAGCTTGATATCCTTAGCTCACTTTATAAACAAGGGTTGTTTTCAAAATGCATGTAAGTGGGATGCTTGCTGGATGGAAGAATTATGGTGGAGTTGAAATGAGAAATGCTTTGTTGAAAAAAAAATTGACAATATGACTTTATTTAAATTATTTTTTTAAAGAGATATTTAAACTGAATTCATAAAAACCTGACATTATTTAATCATCTTCATAAAGTGACTTCCTCCAAGCCATAAGTTCAAATTGCCATATGTTTTAAAAATATATTCTGTTTTTAAAACATTAAGCAATGATTCCTTATATATTTTTTGATATAAATAGAAAACCCAGCAGAATTCTATTATCTGGTTTTCTTTTAAACTAAATTAGAGCATTAAATCAATCAACCAAGTCTTATAATTTTATTAGCTTTTTGTAATAGATATATTCTGCAATTAAAAAATGAATTAGTAATCTGCCAAACAAATATCAATTATGTTCAATTTATTAAAAAATTGTAGCAATATGCATTGAACAAATAGACCAATCATGTTTGCTGTAAAGAAAAGCAAAGATTTATTGCGTTCAAGAACATTCACATCAAAATCTCTTCTAGAAAAACTTTGTCTAGTTCTTCATTAGCAAATGTCTATTAATTCATTTTTGTTTTTTTTACTTCTGTAATCAAGGTCTTTTCTTGATCTTGTAAAAAAATGTTAAGGTTCTCTAAGGTTTTAGGTAAAAAAAAAACTGCTTTACAAAGATGTCCATTATCACTAACATTTTTTCTAATTATATTAATTATCTGTGTTTGGAGTTTCTCAGTGTTAGTATATAGGAATATATAAAAATATTAATATCTTTTCTCATAATGCCATCATTAAATTCAATAAAATTTATATGTTACAAATAATTGATTTCACAATTGCCTAAATATTTTCAGTTTATCAGGAATATTGTTTTATAGATAAAAGATAAAATAATACTTTTTTAAATAGCCCACTGCATGATAAAATTTTTTCCATTGATTTCCATAGAGGGATCGTAATGGAAAAATATATTTTGTTTCATTTCGCAAGACTTTTTCACTACAAGAATATAAAAAAAATATTAACAGAATATCAAATATTTCATCACATCCAACTTACTTAAAAGTGTCCAACATCAAAAGATAATTTAACATGGCAGTCTAAATTACATTGGAAGGTCCACAACTTCTGTAAAATTTTAGACAAAATTGACAGAGCTTTATCGGATTATCAATGCCAACAAATGGCCCTAATGAGAATTACCAGTAAATGACAATTCATCTACAGGATTGTCCTGATTATTTGTCTTGTACAATATGGAACAAAATAGTCTGAGGCAGACCATGAAGAAGGTGGTCCAATAAGAATCTTTTAGATCAGACTCCAGTACTGCAAGCATTGATTCTAATAAATTGCATTATATTTAAAATATTGGGTTTATTTTCTCTAAGAAGTACTGTTACAGCTAAATATGGTTTGGGACCAGCTTTATTGCTTTTCTAATAAAAGTGCTTTAGATTTTAATAATTCAGTTAAAAATTATATACTTTTTTCAATAAAAATTGTCAAAATATATCTTAATGTGTTTGTCAGTAAAAAGAAAACCTGTCAAAATTAAGAAAGTGGTTACTGTATGAAAGAAATGTTTGTTCTACTGTAGATTTTATAAATCATTTGCTTTCTATTCTAAAAACAACAGCAAATGATCTGCCATCTACTAAATTCCAAGTGATAAAAACTATAAATAGATTTAATTTCTTGATTACACTCTAGTCAAAAATATCTAGACACCCATTTTTCATTAATAACGGATTGTTAATTGTTATGGCCATAGAATGGATATTGAAAAAAAAGTCTTTTAACTAGCCTGGATTCAAATTCAGTTCATGGTAATGTAATGAAAGTAGATATTCTATTGCCATATCATAAGATTCTGTAATAAGGTGGTTTGGTTTCATGGCACATAACACTGTGTGTGTGCATATATTTATAGCTTAAAAGAAAAAAGTAAATAGTAACATGGAGAAAATTTACATATACAATTATTTAAAATAAAAATAAAATCTAGAATAGATTAAATATTGATTAATTAATATTTGTTGACATTTTTGAAACACTGTAATTTATTTTAAATTAAATATAAAAATGCCTCTATTAAGTTTAAATATTTTATTTGATCTATTTTTTTATTTTGCCAAAATGTAAAATTTTTTTGAGTGACTAAATTCTAATCCGTTTTACTCAAAGGATTAAGGAGGGATTTTTAATTAAAGCGTATTATTAATTTTGTTGACTGTAAAATAAAAAAACCAAGACAATTGTAATTTACTTATAACTAATACACATGACGACATTCATGTGTAAAAGATAAATGTATGTCATGTGTATCAGTTGTATAAGATAGATTGGGTAGGTATAGGGTGCTTGAGAGTTCCAAGTTCAAGTCCCTTATAATTACATTAAGTTTAGTATAGACACTATACATATATTTAAATATAATCTTATTTTATTAATCAAAAAGTAGATTTACTTAAGACCCTACTTACAAATTCCAATACATCTATTATAAATAAAGGCTAGTTGCTTTAATGTTCCATGTGGATCAAGTTAAATTCTTAGAAAAGTAAAGTGAGATACCTTTTTTATGATATTTTATATCATAATTATGTATGGAATAGATATCACTTGTTGTATATGTAGATTGAAAATTATAGAAGCTGAACACAGTTAAGGTCCGCCAACATTTACCAGGAAATATTATATCTGTAATTTATACAAGATGCCAGTCTAATATTGAAAGATTCCAGTACTTTATATATACATAGAAATAATAATAAAGCCAATTTATTGTCATTCATGAATACTTAATTCATGCATGAGACTAATTTCACATACACATGATAATCTTTCTTAAAGTTTGCAAATAGAGAAAACAAAAGCTAGAGAAAAAAAACTTTAAAGCAGATTTTCAAAAAGATAAGTAAAGTTTTTTATCCTAAAAACTTTTGTTTATAATATGAGTGTTCAGAAATAATAACGTTAGTAATAACTTGGTATGTAATATATATGTAATGGTCAGATTTGTATAGTCAGTTAAAACTAATCTTAAGAACTAAGTAATCACCACTAACTTGCATGTCTGTGCTAAAATTGATATAAACATTACCACAAACAATATAAAGTCAAACCCCATTACATATGCCCCCAGGGCAATATTTATGTGACTAAACACATCTGATGGTAGCACATATGCTCTTTCTCTTATATCCCACTAAGGTCAGGGAGATAAAGAGACCTTTAAAATTATACAAAAACTAATTATGGTATACAAGACACAAATGCAAGAGATAATGTGTATATAAATAAATTTATCAGTAACAATAACAAAAAAAATTGAATCAAAATGAATTTAAAGTTTAAATGGCTAGATTTACAAATTATATTGAGTTTGTTGCCAAAAAGAAATTAATTAGTGACTAAACAGTTAATTATCACTAATTACATCAAATGGAGAAAATATAGGTTATATGTCTTAATAATCTGCAGGATGGATTTTCTATGATGGTTAAACTTTTTGATTGATGAATAATCAAACAGGGTTGAGCTAGGAGTATTTATTTAACTATATTAAAATCATAATTATAAATAGATGACCTCAATGGAATTAGAATTATGACTGACTACAGTCTTACACCATAAGGCTTTAAAATACATAAAAGAAAATGCTGAATGTGGTGCTAAGTTGTGAAAATAGAGGATTATATCTGATTATAAAACATAGATGGGGTATGTTCACCTTGGTGAAGCCATAGCCAATAATTCATTGAATCAGTGAGTCTATGAAATAGGAATAAATGTGTGCTCCTACAATTTATAATGAAATTATTGTTATCAAGCAGTCTTCATTGATAATAATATGACTCATAATGATGAAAAATCTCTGAGTGAAAGAATGAGATAGGTCCACCTTGGCATGATCATATCTAAAGAATACATGGCATATCCATTTCCACAAAGCTGGAATGAAGGTCTGCTTGAGGAACAAAAATATACAAATGAATCTCTCTCTCTCTCTCTCTCTCTCTCTCTCTCTCTCTCTCTCTATATATATATATATATAGAGAGATACATATAAATATACAAATGAATCTCTCTCTCTATATATATATATATATTGTAACGGGGTATATATATATATATACAATACATTTAAATGTTAGTACTTAAATTTTTTTTTGCAAATATCTAATAATAAATTAAAAGCACAGACATTCAAAATGCATAAATAATGAATTATTAATTTATTAATAAGTTTCATTTAAATATTGAAATAAAATAAGTTTAAAAATTTTTTAGAATCAAAGCAAAGATTCTAATCTTAAATAAATATAATATAAAAACCTTTTCATCTTAAAAATAAAATTACAAACAGGTCCTTAGGGCAAAATGACTATTAAAAAGATTACTACAAAATAGATAAGTGTTGAGAGATAGTAACAAAAGACTTGCTTTTCCCACCCAAGAGATATACACAAACTACAGTGGAAAAATCTACTTAGCAACAAACCCAATGAACCAATAAAATACCTATATGAAATATGTCAGATGGATTCGTGCATTCCTAGATAAGACCTTCAGGACTATAAAAGGAAAAATTCAAAAGAAATAATTAATTAGAAAATTAGAATTTTGAATTCGTTTGTTGTTGCTGAAAAGTTAAAAAATTTATTGTCACTGTTACCAAAAATGTAATCTGTTTCATCACGCTTCCTTCGGTTCAGCTGGCCGAAGGCAGCTTTCATCTCCATGGATCCCAGAATCGAACCACTAGTACCATCTTCAGAAATCATTGTAAATCTTCACAAATCATCATCATCCACAAGAAATGGCCCTGGTGTAAACTCAGATCTTCATCACGAAGGAACGAGCCCGGAGAAAGGAAAGTATAAATTATAAATGATAAAAATGGAATATAAACCCTCTTCAATTTAAAATCTCCGAACTTTATTTTTCTTTAAATATGAACTATATACTTTCTCTCTTGATCAAATCTGAACTTTATTTTTTACGTAAACTTTGCAATTTTAAAAGTCTTATCTAAAGTTTAAACGTAATCTTTTTAAAATATATATAATATTTTTTTATTTATGCTTAGTATAAGGTCTGTTTGTAATAGGGCAGGAATTTGCGATTGCAAACATAAATTTAAAGATAAAATCAAACACGTATCATTATTTGTGCATTATTAGATTTTAAAAATAGGTTAAATATATTATTTGATGTAAAAACAAGTTGAATGCAATGCATGATTTTAAAATACGTTAAATACCCTAAACTAAATATTTTTTTTTGTAATAAATTAAATTAGTAAATGGACTTAAATATAAGTTGGATGTAGATGGCTGCTTAGACTGGTTTAAGTATACATTAGTTTAAAGGGGTTTTGATTTCAGACTATTTGTTTCGTAGTTGTGTCAATGCTGGTGGAGGGATATATGGATGTTAATATCAATGTAATGTGAAGTGTGTTAGAACACAGGGCAATGTACCCAACTGAATGCATGACCCCAAAGAGGTAGTCATGGCATTGAAATGGATGTGGAGTACTTCCCGTGATATTGACCCCTTTTAGCTCTATGGATAGGGACTATAAATCAGTAAGATAGACCACTCTCCCATCTATATGTAGCATTTTCTCTTTTAGTATTTTATATGCATAATTCCTTTACCAGACAGACACACATTCCTGTACTGGATGAAGGTCATGTTCTTCAAATAATACCACACTGTCAGGTGCATATTCCTGTCAATGTGGTTTTATGCTAACATGTTCACATTGCATTGGTTGTGGATATATATCAGGAAGCGAGCATTGGTGTGGCTGCTGACTTTTAGCCTGGAGTCAAATGTTTTGAAAATCTTGTAAGTGCATCGTCTAGTTGACCTATCTATGCTCAACATTCTAAGATTAAAAATTAAAGTTTAAAAAGAATAATAATAATAAAACATAAAGCATAATTTTTTTTCATTTTTTTTCAAGTTTGTTTGTTGTCACCTATATATATACATGAATAAAATCTTTTGTGTTATTAGTACTGGCAGTGATCTACTTTATTTTTTTAATCTTTATTAAAAATGTATTTTAATAAATATGTTTTAAACCTCTATTACTCCATGAGCTAGTGGCAAGGGCTAATGGTTAATAAAATAAAAGTTGGATTTTTAATTTGTGTATCTGCCTGCTATATAAATTTTCCAGGTTCCAATGGCCTGGTGGCACCATGTACAGCAGATATGGCAAGACTCCAAAAATTTCCAGATTTCCCTGACCATTATAATATATATATATATATATATATATGATCACTAGATGGAGCTTGCCAATATCTCTAAACAAGCTTTATTTTTATAAGTGCCAAAAATGAAAGAATTCAAAATCTTTATCATTAACTCTATCTTCAGGCCAATTGGTTTTGAGCTTATGTCTCACCTCATTTAAGGGGTGGCTCTATAGACACTAAATCTAAAACACTAACTTAAAAGTCAGCTCTTATAAAACATGTTTCTATCAATTTGAAAGTCTGAATTTTTCAGACACGTGAACTTCAAATCCAGCTTAGCAAATCAGATAGCTTGATGGGTCTGAATTCAACTCAGTTTCACCATATAGTAATTGCCTCTGCAATATAGTGTCACAAGAACCATCAAAGATGCACTTATAATAATTAATAAAACAAATTATAAATTTTGTAACTTGCTTTTAAGCTTGCATTTAAATGATCACTAGATGGAGCTTACCAATAGCTCTAAACAAGCTTTATTTTTATAAGTGCTGAAAGAGAAAGAATTCAAAATTTCTTTTATTAACCCTACCTCCAAACCAATTGGTTTTGAGCTTATGGCTCACCTCAGTGAAGGGGTGGGTCTATAGAAAGTAGATCTAAAACACTAACTCAAAAGTCAGCACTTATAAAACATGTTTTGAAAGTCTAAAATTTTTGGACATGTGTCTTCAAATTCAGCTTAGCAAACCAGATAGCTGTAAGGGTCTGAATACAGCTGTTTCACCATATAGTAATAGCCCCTGCAATATAGCATTGCAAATGCCATCAAAGGTACACTAATAATAATTAATAAAACAAGTTATAAATTTTGGAACTTGGTTTTAAGCTTGCAATTAAATGATCACTTATAAAAAATAAAGCTTGTTTAGAGCTATTGGTAAGCTCCATCTAGTGATAATTTAATTGCAAGCTTAAAAGCAAATTATGAAATTTATAACTTGTTTTATTAATTATTATAAGTGTACCTGTGATGGCTTTTGTGATGCTATATTGCAGAGGCTATTACTATATGGTGAAACTGAGCTGAATTCAAACCCATATAGCTATCTGGTTTGCTAAGCTGGATTTGAAGACATTTATATGTCTGAAAATTTCAGACTTTCAAATTGATAGAAACATGTTTTATAAGTGCTGACTTATGAATTAGTGTCTTAGATCTAATTTCTATAGATCCACCCCTTCACTGAGGTGAGCCATAAGCTCGAAAACAATTGATCTGGAGGTAGGATTAACAATAGAGATTTTGAATTCTTTCTCTTTTGGCAATTATAAAAATAAAGCTTGTGCAGAGCTATTGGTAAGCTCCATCTAGTGATCATATAATTGCAAGATTAAAAGCAAGTGATGAAATGTATAAACTTGTTTTATTAATTATTATAAGTGTACCTTTGATGGCTTTTGCAATGCTATATTGCAGAGGCTATTATTATATGGTGAAACAGCTGAATTCAGACCCATATAGCTATCTGGTTTGCTAAGCTGGATTTGAAGACATTTACATGTCCAAAAATTTCAGATTTTCAAATTGATAGAAATGTGTTTTATAAGTGCTGAGTTTTGAGTTAGTATTTTAGATCTAGTTTCTATAGACCCACCCCTTCACTGAGGTGAGTCATAAGCTTGATACCAATTGGTCTGGAGGCAGGGTTAATGATAGAAATTTTGATTTCTTTTTCTTTTGGCACTTATAAAAATGAAGCTTGTTTAGAGCTATTGGTAAGATCCATCTAGTGATCATTTAATTGCAAGCTTAAAAGCAAGTTATGAAATTTATAAGTTGCTTTATTATATATATATATATATAATGTTACATATATATATATATATATATATATATATATATATATTGTAACATTATTAAAGTAACTCAAATATTATAGATTCAATTGTAACTTAATAAAGAGAAATTCAAAAGATCTGCTGTTAAAATATATTAAAATGTCAAAAATTCAAATATTATATTCATGGTAACTTAATAAAGATGGTGAAACGATCCAAATGTATTAAATAATTAAGAAACGATTCAAATATAAATATTTAGCTTAATAAACGAAAAGAAATTGTAGCTTTTATTTTATATGAAAGAGAAAAGAATTAAGTATGCAACTTGCTGAGCATAAGCTACTAAACAAATAAACGAAATCAACATTGTAAGTAAATAAACGTGTTCAATAAGTAGTTTTAGAAATATTAATTCAAACAAGTTGTAAATAAACTTAATGAAACTGATCAGAATTTATTTAAACTTATATTAACATGAGCATAAGCTATATAACAAAAGATCAGACTAAGTTATCAATCATATTAAGGGTCATTGAATTAAATGAAACATACTCCTGGATAGTAGCTATATAGCCACAAGGTCATAAATATTAAAATGATGAGTAGGAATAAATTAAACATATTTCTATAATTAGATTTCTCAAGATATCACAATATCAATAATTATAAACAAATTATTAATAACATAACTCAGGTATATGGAAATCACGTGAGGTGAGTACACTAGTAACTCAATAAAATATCTGCTCAGGTATACAGACAGTAGATTTTATCCACTTTCATTTCTTGGTTTGATGTTAAGTGCATATGCAAACAAATACCAAGTGAATATGGTCTAGCAGGGCACCACTAGATTATTTGAATCTAGACACAGTTATATCTAATAACCTTTCACATGTACCGGGTTTGAATCCCTTTTGGTATCTTATTTCTTCCAAAATGTATGATTTTGATTTTAGACCCATAACACTGTATGCACTAATATTTAAGTAAACACCTAGGTAACATAAAACATCTTTAAACTGAAGTGGAATTCATAAAATTCATTAGACACAAATCATTTCTTAGATCTTAGCATAACAAATGTGTCTCAATATTATTTTATAAGTTTTACTAGCTCAGATTACTATTAATCTAGGATGGCAATTCACTCATCCTTGCATGAAATAGATGGTGGGATGGTGGTTATAATATTACTAAGAAATCACTAAATACTATGAAATCAATATTTATTTATGGCCTTTAAACATTTAAACAGCAATGTGATGATGACGATGATGATAATGATAATGATAATGACAATGGTTTCAACCACAGCTTTAGGACTAAGTCTAAACATAAACCTAATTTTATAAAGAAATTCATAATTATTGTTAATCTTAGCATATTTAATCATATCTTAAACAACCAATATTCAATCATTGATGATGAATGATCACACTTGATAAAGACTATTCTTAATGAAATATATACATCTTGTTTAATAAAATAACTAATATTTATTACTGCATTTCCAACATATACATAAAAATTTCTATATTTACATGAAAATTTATATTAACAATATCAACAATAATCATAATCGACTGTTTTAAAATCATAACATTAAATTTTAAATTCTTCCCCCTTTCCTGTAAATGTATTTCAAAAGTATATTGTATTAAATTGGGTAACCGATTTATTAAAATGTTCCATCCACAAGAAAGGTATTTCATAATAAAAAAATATTCACTCATTGGCACACACATACTTTGTAAATCTAACATGTAAGTAGAATGACAAAAATAAATGTTAGTAAAATTGGAAAGAGCAAGTTTTAGAAACAAGTTTAAATTATTCTCTCTCCCTCTTTTCTAAGCACTGAAATGCTATATTTTCCTAAAACAAACTAATTTAATATTTTAATACTATTTATTACTTCACATTCACTCGCAATTATACACATATAAATATTATTATGTATGTGTGTGTTTTTTCCCATAATAGCAAAATATTATTTAAAACCAAAATAATAATACAAAAAATTATTTTACACATTAATATTTTATAACTGTAAATTAATAAACAAATAATTTTGATACATTCAAGGTCATTTATGAAGCTCAAAGTTATTAGTAAAACATTCTTGGTTTTAATCGATCTGAATAGTCTTTAAAAGTTCTTTAAATAAAATATACCACTTTATTGCTAAAATTTTATTAAGACTCTGCTATCATAAAGAAAATATATCAAAAAAAAATTTTTATACTACCAGTTATTTGTAGCGACTTCTAATGAGTCAAATTTCTTTTGTTTAATGTCTATCTTTGGCAGCAATAATTTCTGTGTTTCTTTGGAACAATCTCTTTCTTAAAGTGTATAATTATTAGATGATGATGATCCTATTGAGGTTATTTGCTTTAGTGGACAATTTGGAAATCTTTATATTAATTTTTCTTTTCTTCCTGTCAAGCATGATTCTTTTAGTGGATGGAATACAGCAGTTGTTTTCACATTTATAAATTTCCTGGGTTTTAAACTCAGTTGCTGGAACAATTAATTGGACTTGTTGATTAATATTTATCAGTAGATTAATTCATCTTTCTGATTTCTTTTGAACACAGGTGAATGTTTTCTTCTTTCCAGCTAAAAACATCTTATTTCTCTGGTCAGTTGAAAGGTGTAGAATATTATTTTTCAGACAAGACATCTTTTCTTTCCTATATGATCTATGGCTCCACGACGGTCAGGTCTTGATGGGACACATATCTAATTTTTCTACCCCATCATTTCTTATATTTTCAACATTCAAAACTTCATAAAAAAATGATTTAAAAAAAACAAAAACTATCTAGCAGAACTAAAAATGTTTGTCTGCTTTAGTTTCAATAATTTTTTAAAAAGTCTCTCTCGCAATATATTATAATAACAATAATCTAATCACTCAACTGATTTTCCAGACTGCTTTTATATCTGATTTTTGAGTCAACCCACCCAATTAGAGTGATAGAGTGAATTGCTATTTTTGACCAACTCAAAAAATCACACACCTGGTTTTCAGACACTTTTGTCTTAAAAAGAAATAGACTTAATCCTTTTTCCTTTTTCACGTATATCTGTAATATCTAAAATTGGAGTTTCTTTTCTTTAATCTTAAGATGAGACAATTTCAAAATTAGAGTTCCCACAAAGCTTAAGCTTCCAAAATGACAAACAATCATTTATAAAAACAAAATTGCTACAAAAATAGATATCCAATTTAACACAAAATTGTAAAAAAAATAATTTGACAGAGTTAACCCTTCTTTTTCTTTCAATATTTAATAAATGTAAATTTCTGTATGCAATGTACACACATACTTTATCATTTCAAATCATTCCTAAACTGTCATTACAATAATCTAATTGCCAGCTTAGTAATTATAACCCTAATATTTAAAATTAAATCCTTAGCTTTTAAATCCCTATTACAATTATAGAAAAGCAAAATAGAAGTATAGAATAAGATATTAGAATTGATCAAGCATAGGTTAGTTTTAAAGAAAGTTAAAATGTTTAATATTTGAAATATAAAACAATTAAATAGCTTACACATACACTGCCTATACGTATGCATTATAACTTTGCTTTTTAAAGAAAAATTAAAAATTGAATAGTTTAAATGTGTGTATTACCTTTCTATCAACACACAAACAATTAAAGTATATAACTGTGGCCCCACTCTCTTTCTGTCTAAAGCTTTTAAAATGGATCTTGTAGGGTTTAAACTTGGATGCCCTACAACTTCCTTTTATATAAAAAATGTGATGATGATTTTTGTTTTACATTTTCTTATATGCACATTACTATAAATTTAGCTAATGACTAAATTCTAATGGCACAACATTCCCCCCCTTTGATTAAAATCATCAGCACCTTTGTTTTAACAATATCTAATAAGAAATCCTAACTAATAAAATACACTAATAAATAAAAAAAAATTTTAACTACTGGCAAGCATCACACTTTCCATTAGAACATCTAGCATCCTGATTTATTTTGGAGATCTTTTCCTTTGTACAAAGCATATTGTGGTCTGCATAAAATTGCACATGTACATCCAGTCCCTTTTTAATATAGCCATTTTTCATCTTGACTGGATATTTATAAAATATATCCGGAGGATTTATTTTATATAACCTCCTATTACAAACTCCATTTAGAAATATGGACTCTTGGTACCACACATAATATGCCTTGAAGTTTTTCAGAGAGATTGACTCTCTATTCCATACATACTTTATTTTTAAACTTTCTAGAAAGATTGACTCCCTGTACCATATATAAGGCACTTTGAAGTTTTCCAGAGAGATTGACTTTCTATACCAGATATCATTCACATCTAAATTTTCCAAAAACATAGATTCTTTGTACCATATATAATGGACATTTAAACTCTTCAGAGAGATTGACTCTCTGTACCAGATATAATCTGCTTTTAACTTTTTCATAGTATTTAAATTTTCAGAGAGATTTGGACATTTACAATTTTCAGAGAGATAGATTCTCTTAATTTTATCACCTCATCTGGTGTATGGAATTTTTCCTCCCACTCTCTTTTCCTTCTTTTCACTTTATGATCTACCCCAATTGGCTCTCTGGCCATCTCCTCATGTACTCTCTTTACTGGGAGAGTTGGTTTTGCAGCTACTATTGGCCTTTCTACTTCTGGTAACTTATCCTTTATCAGTGTATCTAACTTTACATTATTTTCCTCATTATCAGTAGTCTGACTATCCTCTATTATACTTTCTGTAGTTTTCTCTATATGAGGTTTTTCGATCTTTGTTTCCCAGGCCATGATCATTTGGTTGTTGTTTTCAATAGATTGATCTATCTTTGCTTTTAATTCATCTTCACTTCTCTTATCCTCTTCTTTTAAACTTTCTATGCCTTTTTCGTCATCTTCTCTTAAACTTTCTCACCAGATTCTATTATCTTCTAGCATACTTTTTATACTTTTCTCCATCTTTTGTTCGAAACTTTTATGACTTTTATTACTTTCCTCAATCTTATGTTCTAAACCTTCTATACCTTTATTATTTTTTTCCATCTTCTAAACTTTTACTACTTTCTTTTAAACTCTTAGTATTTTCTTTTAGACATTCCATACTTTTAAGCATCTGCCTCATCATTTCCATTTCCCTTTTACTCATTTTATTAAAATTTTAATATATTTCAATATACATCCCATCTGTGCTTCCCTGACCACCAAAAACCTACACATCCCTTCCTTGTCTGACACCTATCTTTAACTAACTGACTGATTTGCTTTTCACCTTATCATGCATTACAAATACAAAAAAAATTTAATGTTTTTATTTGATGAACTACACAACCATAATCTATATAGTGCATATCTGTCTGTAATAGCCCAAATTATATATCCATCTATTTCCCCAGAGATCTGACAGATACTGACAGTCCACAGAATGATTAGTAGTTCACAATTATGAGACAAATAAAAGAATTCAGTCACAGCACTATAATCACACAATGCATCACGAGCACTCAGAAGATCATCCCAATTCGATCAGTATTAACTACCACAACCCTTGATTGAATGATGCAAACTCTGTTGCAAAAAAAAAAGTATTAAGTCTTAAGGGGCTAAAATGGATAAACTATGACTTGCTCTTTCTCTTGGAGTCTTATGTGGCTAGTATCAAAGAATGCCCTGCTTATTAAGGACTACAGAAAACTAAGCCTTTCTCTCTGTCTTGGAGACTTATAGGCTGATATCATGGTAGGACTGCTGTTAACTGCTTCATGATAAAATAAGAATAACATATAAACTGGATTGGAAAACTATGCCATGCTCTCTCTCTTGGAGACTTATAGGCTGATATCATGGCAGGATTGCTGTTAACTGCTTCATGATAAAATAAAGATAACTTATAAATTGGGTTGAAACAGTGACTGGGTTTGATCATTCATGAGTTACAAGAACACATAGCATTCTCAAGGCAATGACAAAAACTCTCCACTCATCATCAAAACTGCAACCCAACCAACCAAACTCCAACAATCAACTATCCAATCCAACCTCCAAAATTATAGACTTTTTACAAAATGAATTCCCCCAAACACACATGAGACTACTATTCCATAATTCATCACTATTACTATGCCTATCCTATCTGGCAATAAAGTATTTTAATGTTCCAAAAAAAAAAAATCTATTATTTATTTCACCTTTGTTGTGATATTCATCTATTTTCAAAATTGATAAAAATAAAACTAAGCTGTTTTATGGCTGTACCCATTTTATCATCATCAATGAAAAATTAAATCACATTAAACACCATCATATATAAGTGTAAAATAAGACTGTATGGCCAAGAAAATTTTGTAAGACAAAAAAAAAAATTTACTGAAAAATTTTTTTTACTAAAAAAAAAAAAATTCTCTCTTTTTAACCACACATCTCCTATCATTCTATAGACTCCCTTATTCAGGTATATGGTAAAATATCAGGCCCCAGTTGGGTGTCCATTGTAACATTATTAAAGTAACTCAAATATTATAGATTCAATTGTAACTTAATAAAGAGAAATTCAAAAGATCTGGTGTTAAAATATATTAAAATGTCAAAAATTCAAATATTATATTCATGTTAACTTAATAAAGATGATGAAACGATCCAAATGTATTAAATAATTAAGAAACGATTTAAATATAAATATTTAGCCTAATAAACGAAAAGAAATTGTAGCTTTTATTTTATATGAAAGAGAAAAGAATTAAGTATGCAACTTGCTGAGCATAAGCTACTAAACAAATAAACGAAATCAACATTGTAAGTAAATAAACGTGTTCAATAAGTAGTCTTTAGAAATATTAATTCAAACAAGTTGTAAATAAACTTAATGAAACTGATCAGAATTTATTTAAACTTACATTAACATGAGCATAAGCTATATAACAAAAGATCAGACTAAGTTATCAATCATATTAAGGGTCATTGAATTAAATGAAACATACTCCTGGATAGTAGCTATATAGCCACAAGGTCATAAATATTAAAACGATGAGTAGAAATAAATTAAACATATTTCTATAATTAGATTTCTCAAGATATCACAATATCAATAATTATAAACAAATTATTAATAACATAACTCAGGTATATGGAAATCACGTGAGGTGAGTACACTAGTAACTCAATAAAATATCTGCTCAGGTATACAGACAGTAGATTTTATCCACTTTCATTTCTTGGTTTGATGTTAAGTGCATATCCAAACAAATACCAAGTGAATATGGTCTAGCAGGGCGCCACTAGATTATTTGAATCTAGACACAGTTTTATCTAATAACCTTTCACATGTACGGGGTTTGAATCCCTTTTAGTATCTTACTTCTTACAAAATGTATGATTTTGATTTTAGACCCATAACACTGTATGCACTAATATTTAAGTAAACACCTTCGTAACATAAAACATCTTTAAACTGAAGTGGAATTCATAAAATTCATTAGACACAAATCATTTCTTAGATCTTACCATAATAAATGTGTCTCAATATTTTTTTATAAGTTTTACTAGCTCAGATTACTATTAATCTAGGATGGCAATTCACTCATCCTTGCATGAAATAGATGGTGGGATGGTGGTTATAATATTACTAAGAAATCACTAAGTACTATGAAATCAATATTTATTTATGGCCTTTAAACATTTAAACAGCAACGTGATGATGACGATGATGATAATGATAATGACAATGGTTTCAACCACAGCTTTAGGACTAACCCTAAACATAAAACCTAATTTTATAAAGAAATTCATAATTATTGTTAATCTTAGCATATTTAATCATATCTTAAACAACTAATATACAACCATTGATGATGAATGATCACACTTGATAAAGACGACTCTTAATGAAATATATACATCTCATTTAATAAAATAACTAATATTTATTACTGCATTTCCAACATATACATAAAAATTTCTATATTTACATGAAAATTTATATTAACAATATCAACAATAATCATAATCGACTGTTTTAAAATCATAACATTAAATTTTAAATTCTTCCCCCTTTCCTGTAAATGTATTTCAAAAGTATATTGTATTAAATTGGGTAACCGATTTATTAAAATGTTCCATCCACAAGAAAGGTATTTCATAATAAAAAAATATTCACTCATTGGCACACACATACTTTGTAAATCTAACATGTAAGTAGAATGACAAAAATAAATGTTAGTAAAATTGGAAAGAGCAAGTTTTAGAAACAAGTTTAAATTATTCTCTCCCCCTCTCTTCTAATCGCTGAAATGCTATATTTTCCTAAAACAAACTAATTTAATATTTTAATACTACTTATTACTTCACATTCACTCGCAATTATACACATATAAATATTATTATGTATGTGCGTGTTTTATCCCATAATAGCAAAATATTATTTAAAACCAAAATAATAATACAAAAAATTATTTTACACATTAATATTTCATAACTGTAAATTAATAAACAAATAATTTTGATACATTCAAGATCATTTATGAAGCTCAAAGTTATTATTAGTAAGACATTCTTGGTTTTAATCGATCTGAATAGTCTTTAAAAGTTCTTTAAATAAAATATACCACTTTATTGCTAAAATTTTATTAAGATTCTGCTATCATAAAGAAAATATATCAAAAAAATTTTTTTTATACTACCAGTTCTTTGTAGTGACTTCTAATGAGTCAAATTTCTCTTGTTTAATGTCTATCTTTGGCAGCAGCAATTTCCATGTTTCTTTGGAGCAATCTCTTTCTTAAAGTGTATAATTATTTGATGATGATGATTCTATTGAGGTTATTTGCTTTGGTGGATAATTTGGAAATCTTTATATTAATTTTTCTTCTCTTCCTGTTGTGCCGGTCAAAATCGTGTATTCATTCAACAAGACCAATAATCCAAGCAAAAGTACCTTGAATCCAACCATGTACAAGATACATATGTCAGGGCAAGGATGAATCCTAACCTATTTGCCTAAACTACTGCCTCTCTGACTAATAGATAACGTTGGTGATGACACTAGCAGTGCTTGGTTTTTATTCCATCCCAACTGGAGGTCATGGTTCACATAGAGACTCAAAATAAAAAGGGGGTTTATATGGAAAACCAATGATTTAGTGGATTCTGACAATTGCAAAATGGTACAGATATGATTTGATCGATTATTAATGGTTTGAACTGTAATAATGATAATTCTTTATGGCAACACTACAAAGAAGTGAATTGAAATCAAAGAAATATTTAAACAAATAGAGTAATGAACCTTAGAGATTGGGAGTGATGACAAACTAAGCTTATTTAAATAACAATATTATAGGAATTTATTAAAGAATTTAGTACAAAATAAGTTAAGCCTTTGTTTATACAACTTGGTTATTTATTTAATTGTTTTGATGCAGCTTTGACAAACAATGTAAAAGTTTGTTAATTGGTCGGCCAAAACCAATTAGCAATAAAATGTTATTAGCCCTCTTCAAGATATTACAAATAAATCCCTTTATATATATTAAAAGATATGAAAGCGTACATTTAAAACATTATTACATTTATAATCATTTGTATATAATGAGTGTGGGAAGCAAAATAATTCTTAAATAAATAATTGACAATTGTACAGTCAGATTTAATTAATTACAAAATTTGTTTGTGAAGGACGTGCCATCACGGCAGAGAGCATTGCAGGATTGCTACATAAAGCTATAAAATGATAATGATGAGGAGGGCAGTATACTATTGCAAATTACAACAAAAGAAATGAGGTTTGCTATGAACCTCTGGGTGGCTTTGCTAAAGAAGTTCCTGATATGTACAGGAGATAAGAGAAATGCTAGCCCTCCAGCTAAAGCACGTCTCCAAATAATCATGATAATATTTCGATGTGCATACACATCTTAATGGCAATGCTCAAAAAGGTCCTTTGGTATGAACCATGTCTACTTTGGGGGAGAGTGAGAGATTGGACTGGTCAGATTCCGAAGGTCCTAAGAGGTTGGTAGCAAAGCAAGAATAGCAGTAATAAAGAAATGGTTGTAACTATAAATACACAATGCCCTCGACGTATATATAAAATAACGTATCACTAATAAAATTACTAAATGAATTCCTGATTAAAATAATCAGTTCCCTGACGTCATAGAAAGTCCCACAAATATTACTCATTAATGAATGAACAGTAAATTATATTACGGCAAGAATTAAAACTAAATATAAAATTGTTTTCCCACTCACACGGAAGATTACAAAATAGGATTTGTCTTTAGTTAACATAGACGGGCATTAAATATCAAACTAATAAATTGTAAATCATAATTTTAATATTTTCTGACAAATAAAATATGTATGAAATATATATATACTGATAAAATTCTATGATAATTTTACTCAATTGCTCCACTAAAATTATTTATTCTTTTAGAAATAATTACAGGGCTCTTTTAAATTGGAGATAATAATAAGATACTTTAGAATAATTTCAATCATTCAATAAATTTATATATGAGGTACAAAACTAAATGAGCTTTTTATTAATTAATTTACGGAAGGTAAGTCTTCTTGTAATGATTTTTAAATTAAAAGAAAAATAACAGGGGGGGGGGGATTTAAAGTTAATAGCTCATTGAATTTTGCAGTCAAATAATCTAAACAAACCGACAAAAATTAATTTAATTTGCCGCATCAAAATAATGTAGTTTTATAAGAATTGATATTTTAACTTAAATAAATTTAAAAGATGCATTTTAAAACCAAGCCGTATAAACATTACACAAATATATAAAATATAAATTAATATAGATTTTGAAAACAAATAAAATCAATCAATGGCTTGCTGCAAATTGGATGTTACCTCAGAATCAATCAGTTAATAGAGGCAGTTAATATAGTCAGATCATTTCAGGCTTCCTTGACACAGACAGTCTCTGGCTAGATGTTCAAAGCACTGCAAAGGCATGGATAGGCTGGTGGAACAGACCTCTGAGAAGCAAACGACCGATCTTTTCACCCCGTCATTTCTTTAGGCACGATGTATATATGTATTCCTCACTTCTCTTCAGTAAACTCAGTAATAACTTTCTTCAATCAAATTTTCCACTATTTATATCTTCTGGTCTTATCTACAGGATTCAATCTATACTGACCACCAATTGTAATTGCTCTAAACGCTTCTCTGTGGTATGTGCCAGCTTTGGAGGGAAATTAGAATCCTACATGCCCAAGGGTTGATTTGCTAATTAAAAAACAACAACAAGCATATTAAGTTTATCAGTCATTGTACTAACAAAATCTGTTTAATTAAGGTTTAGATTAACAAAAATGTAGATTTTATTCAGAAAAATTTTAGGAATTTGGTACAATGACTTTTAAATATATTTTCCATAAACTTAAATAGAAATTTACAAAATATAATTGAAATATTACATTGTTTAAATAATTGATTCTCAAGTGTACATTGATTAAAAGATAAATATAAAATGTTACCCACTAATTAATTGAAGAAAATGAACTTTAATAAAGAATTTGAAATATTTGTAACATTTTATAGATATCTAGGATTCAATTTAATTTAAGAAAATAAACGCAATATACATTTTTACAAATATAAATAAATAAACTATTATAAAAGGTTAGTTAATCATAAAATACAAATTAATCAAAAGGTTATAACAATTATAAATATACTACCACCTCATATGAGATGGGTGTCAGTTAATGATTGGGTTCAAACCCAGACTAGTGCTGATGACATTGGCACTAGGTGAAGCAGAAATATGTGTACTATATTTCCAGCTTCATATCCCTCGAGTTGGGGAAAAAAACAAGAAAAAAAAACTTTTTACTTGGGCGTCCAGTGACAATAGAGGCTGACCAAGGGTTTACTGACCAAGGTTTATTATATTATTATTGGAACGGTAACTGTATTGAGATCTGCAAGCCTTTAGTTTCTTCTAAATTTATTACTCTGCTGAAGTTACAATTCTTAAACTATCATGTTATTAAGCGATTTATTTCTTAGCAATTCTTTCTTATCTTCCTCATTTTACTAACTTACTTCATTTAGTTACTATTAGATAATATTCCTTAGATAAGATTTATATATCAACAGTCCAGCAACATAATATGTATTTCAATTACATGGGGTCATACACAAAGAGTCTCACATTTTGAAAATAATTAGACTTCCCCTGGATCTGGAGGTATTTCATGATATGGTTTTAAATGGGTAGCATTAAAAGTCTCTTTTTGTTCATTAAAACTTTCTTTGCATATTCCATCATCAGCTAGAATGAAAGCATTATTTTTATGTTTCCGATGTTTATTTTTATGTTTTTTCTCTTCTTCCTTGCTCTGCTGTTTATCCTGTTCTTTATCTCGATCTTTCATCATATTGTATGCTATTTTCCTGATTATTTCTGAAAGCAGTTTCTCTCTTCCTTTAATCACTTCCAAATCACTATTTAATTCTTGTATATTATCCTTTGCAACATCATTTTTCAATATTTCTAATGGAATTTCATTTTTATTTGAATTCCCTATTACATTATCATTTATTTTGGGAATTTCTGAAGTAGGTTTATCTTTTAACATATTTATTTTGTATTCCTTTTCATTTACTTCCATGTCTATAGACTTCTCAAGGTTCTCAACTATTTTTTGTTGTTCAAGAAGTTCTGGCATGATCTCAACCTTAATTTTAGACTCTTTCACAATTTTTAAATCATTTTTAGATTTTATTAAATCAGTTTGCAATTCATAAGCAGTCTTTGCATCCATTTTAAATTCTGTTACTGTATTTGATATTATTGCAGTCTCAGCTTCTGGATCTACTGCTTCTTCCTTTGCAATTTTAGAGATATAGTCCACAATTAGAAGTTTTCCTGAAGGTGAACTGACAACTTCAATAAGATCCTTTGTAATTTCAATTTCTTCCTTTTTAACACTTTCAAATTTTGCTTCATCAGTAATTGGATATTCAACTGGTGATTCCATTAAAATATCTTTGGTTGGAAATTCCAAAGTTTCTTCAACTTGCTTTAATTCAACAATATCCTCTGACTCCTTTTTTGTTTTAACATGTTCCTCCACTAAATTATGTTTTTCAATCATTCCTGACATCTCAATTCTTTTTGTAGTACTTCCCAACGTCTCTTCCATTGTTTGTAGAACACGGGCATTGTCCTCTCTGTATTCTTTTAAACCTTTGTCGATTGCCATCATCACTGCTGTTCTAAATTCTTGTGCATCCCTTTGGATTTGAACCATCATACTATGGAGTAAGGCAATCACATTTTTATCTTCTGAAACTTGTTCCTTCATGTTTTCTTGAATAACTAGAATGCTGGCATCAACATCTTCACTTTCCTTTTTTTTATGCTGTTATCCATGTGGATTTTGAAAAGTTTGACATCAGTAATAATGCTGATCTTAGAATTCAAGCTATTTTCCTGAAACTATGGCTCACTGAAACTTTAATATAATCTTGAAAAATAGAATGTAAATAATCACTAATTCGAACGTTTGCTTCCCTTACTCTGTCCACTCTTCCCATCATGTTTTACTGACTGTGTCCTTTCTGACCTGCCATACTAAGTTTCTGACTGTTCCAAGCAGGATAATTAAATAATTGTTTCAGCTTCAACAAAAAAAACAACTTTATTTTTTTTTTTTTTTTGAATGACAGATTTATTTCTTGATTCTAGCTGGTCACCCTTGGTCACTCCTTGCCTCTGAAATGGACTTAAAAAAAATCATTATTTTCAAAATTTAATACATAATTTTGTTGTGATGAATATTACTTTGCTTACAATTTTATGACATATTACACCAGTTATAAAAGTCGTCACTCTCCAAATCTCTTATATATCAAAAAAAAAAAAATTTTGTTGCCTAGAATTACCACGGTTCTTTATTTATTTTGAACTTGATAACGAATTTATAATGGTAGTAGGTACTCTATTTCCTACACCAGGGCGCCAGTTATCAAGGTCAATAACACTATAACACTTACAGATAGCTCTAACATATATATATATATGTACTTTTATCGATTGGTAACACAGTGTGCCCATATGAATAAACATTAAATACATCTTATTACCACCTTTTACACATAAGGCTTATGGATGTAGTACATGGGCTTTAAACATTTTTTTTTTTAAACATATGAAAACAGAAACAAATTCATGTGTACATGTAAAATCAGATACAAAAAAAAAATCTACATATGGTTGTAATACATGGGTTCCAAAAAAAAACTTTTACAAAATATCTATATGGTTGGAAAACCAGGTACCACAGCTAGCATTACACTTATAGTTATAAAACACAGTCTTTGGTTTTTTTTTGACACTCATGAAAACAAAAAAAACTTTACATCACTTTGACCTTACTTTATGATTTATTTTACATAGTTTGAGTTTGGTATAAATCTAACATTAAGAGAAAACTTGTTAAACTTAAGAGCATATACATAATCAAATTACTCCATGTCACTATAAATTCAAACTCAAGTAAACTAAACCAACTTTTAAATACATTGATCCGAATATATACAACTGTATCTATGAAATATCATTTGGGGATATGAATATTTGTTCAACTGTCAAATCCAGAAAAAAAAATTGTACATCTATATTGGGGAAAAACTTTTCAAGCTTTTATACTTGAGATACAACACAATTTTTCCACACATATGGGTTTCCAAGAAAATATATAGTAATGCAATACATATAAAATTTTCAAACACATCTGTTCCTACACATTGCACATACACACCCATGTACATATATATGCAGCGCTACATATACAAGTACATAGATCTTACACACACATCTATATACATTACATAATACTATATACTATTGGACAAGAGAAAAAAACTTTGGAGAAAAAGTTGAAAAAAAAATACATACACAAGTGTCAAACTCTTTACACTTTGCTTTAAAATAATCATAACATTATATACTCAATTAACAAGAAAAAAAAAATTTCTATACAAATATTTCCGTTCTTAGCAAACATGGGAGAAAAGTAGAAAAAAAAAAATTCTACTTAACAAAACTCTGGAAATAAAAAAAAACTTACATATACATTAATATAGTAGTTCAAACTATTTTCATATTTTATACAATCTATTTAACCATATCAGTTTTCACCTTTAATTAATTTGTTTATCAAAAAAAAAAAAATTACAGACTATGGATGGAAAACATAGTATTCCTCTTTAATTTACTAACAAAACAGTATTTTATTTTATAAAATCCATATGAAAAAAACTAAATCATTTTGTATTCTGGAAAATTATGTATATATTAAATTGTATATAGCAAATTATACACATATAGCTAATGAATTATTCAGGGTGTGGGAATAATTACAGGCTCCACGATTGGGTGTCCAAACTCGGAAAAAAAAACGCAGCCTCTGTGCCGGTCAAAATCGTGTATTCATTTAACAAGACCAATAATCCAAGCAAAAGTACCTTAATCCAACCATGTACAAGATACATATGTCAGGGCAAGGATGAATCCTAACCTATTGCCTAAACTACTGCCTCTCTGACTAATGGATAGCGTTGGTGATGACACTAGCAGTGCTTGGTTTTTATTCCATCCCAGCTGGAGGTCATGGTTCACATAGAGACTCAAAATAAAAAGAGGGTTTATATGGAAAACCAATGATTTAGTGGATTCTGACAATTGCAGAACGGTACAGATATGATTTGATCGATTATTAATGGTTTGAACCGTAATAATGATAATTCTTTATGGCAACATTACAAAGAAGTGAATTGAAATCAAAGAAATATTTAAACAAATAGAGTAATGAACCTTAGAGATTGGGAGTGATGACAAACTAAGCTTATTTAAATAACAATATTATAGGAATTTATTAAAGAATTTAATACAAAATAAGTTCATTTCAACAAAAAATTTTATTAGTAATAAATAGTGATTACATTTTGATAATGGATAAGTTAATGAATAAATTGTACAATAATACTATAAAAAGTTCTGATTAACATATGGCTAGAATATGTTAGTTAGTAGTTGTTATACACTTATGTGGTTAGGTATAATGAAGGGTTTGTGTAGAATATGAGAAACTGAGAACTTGATGAATGTTATTAGCTTTTTTTTTTTTTTTTTTTTTAATAACACGACTATTTTCTTTTTAATATTGTCTATTCTAGAATTCTGGGTAGGTGGGAGTTGACAATCAGGAAAAGGATAGAGCGGTTAGAGACCAGGTGTCATCAAAGACTTTACTGGAGGCAAGGAGCTGATCACGTTTCTTGATTTTTTTGAGAGTCTGGTAAAACAATGGTATGATTTGTGGCGGGGGTAATTCCATGAGAGTTTTGCATCTCACTATCCATATGGAATAAAGGACAAAGATAGAGAGCCTTATTATTGAAAAAGTTCCACTATTAATGGCATTTTCAAGTGAAAAAATCATTTCAGATCTTATGTAAGAATTGATTATGATTATATCTTTCAGTATTTTAAGTCTTGGACAGCGGTGTATAATATGGTCTGTGGTTTCATCTTCACAAGCACATAAACCACATATAGGGTCAATGCTAGTAAAACCTCTTCGGTGATAAAGAAACCAATTTGTGGGAAGCGCATCAAGATTAATTTTAATGATGATGTCCAGGAATTTGGGTTCAAGGCTCCATCTTTTGAAGTGTGTAATGAGTCTTTGGTTGGTTATTTTTAGGCTGGTTTTAATGGGTTGTTGATTATAGTTGATTAGATTGTATGCTTCCCACAAAGTGATTTTTTGGTTAAGGTTAGAGGACATCGTCGGGTTATAAAGTTGTAGATGATCTATTAGCAATGATATCCATGAACTGGAAAAGGGCGGGGGACGATCAGTTGGTGTAATTTTTTTCATAATGTTGGAGTATCCATAGGAGAGGATCAGATTATGTAGAATATTGTGAGTTTTTTTGTAAAATGATTGCCTGTATTGAGTGGAATGACAGTCCATTGAACCTGCGTGGTCGTTGGATACCTCGCAAGCTAATGGCAACAGTCCTTCCTCTCCAGAGAAGTTTGGTGCATAATCGGTTAATTTTATTTTGAAACTGTTTAGTGATTTTAATGAATGGAAGATAATATGAGATTTTTGGCATTATGATCATGTTGAGGAGGCTAACCTTTCCATATAATGAAAGGTATACTCTAGAGAGTGAAGTGGTGATGGCTTCAGCTAATTGGAGGATTGCATCTTGAATCATTCTTGCCATTGCAGTTGGAGGTTTGAAGATTGGGAAGCCAAGGTATCTTTGTGGTTTAGCAAAAAAGGAAGAGTTGATTTGTTTACCAGACATTATCTTCCAGATGGAAGATTTGTTAAAATTTATTTGTAGGCCAAGTTTCACTGTATTTCTGTTTAAGATGTTCATGAGATGGGGAAGGTATTTAATGGTGGGAAGCACAACCATGATGTCATCTATGTATGCAAATACATTGAAATCTTTATTGAGAGAAGGAAGGAATATTCCAGGGAGGTTTTTTTCTATATCCACCAGAAGAGGGTTGATGTATGCTGTGAAGAAAAGGGCACTGAGCGGAGATCCTTGAGGGATCGACTTGTATGGCTTGAAACCTGGAGTGATCTTGCCATCAAGAGAGAGAAAAATCTCTCTGTTGTTGAGCAGATTGCTGATAATCTGAACAATTACAGCTGGAATGTCGTATTCCATCAGAATATCCAGAAGGGTGTTGACCTGTACTGAATTGAATGCTGCTGCAACATCCAGTTGGACGGCAATAGGTTTGGATTTATGATGTACTCTGATATGATTGAACAGTGCAGTTATATTGGACATAGCATGCGAGGTTGATGATCCCTTTTTTACGTATTGGTTTGGCGAGATATTGCTAAGAATTTGAGGTTGGATTTGGTCCTTAATGACTGACTCTATAATCTTGATAAGCAGTGGGTTCATGGATATTGGTCGGATACTGTTAATGTCGTTTAGTGGTTTTGCTTTTTAATAAAAGGCACAAGTGCCACAGGGTAAAGATCTGCTATGTTTCTGTAGCCAGAAGCTAGGTGATCTATCATTTTTTTAATAATTGGAACAGTGAATTGACTGAGGTGTTTGAGAAGGAAATTTGGGATGCCGTGAAGGCCAGGATGAATGCTGTCAGGGAGTGATGATATCTTCTTTTTAATTTGGATTTCTGTGATGCCATGTTCGTTGGGGTCTCCAGCATCCAACCAGCTGTTTACTGGAGGGGCTCCATCTTTTTGCATTAATTGGCAGAATTGTTTGCTGATGTGCTGCATCATTGGATAGCCAATGAGATTGGTACCATTAGTATAAATGGATGTGGGAGTGATTTGTTTTTTATTGTAACCCAGTGCCCATCTGAGGTAGTCTCTCATCCAGCAGTGTTGTTGTGCTAAGAAGCATTTGGCTCTTCTGATGGAAATATATTCTGCAAGGGATTTTTGCTTGATTTTGTAGAGGTTTTTAAGGAAGATAATTTTTTCTGTATTTGTGAAATTTTGCTGTGATGCTTGAAGTTGTATATTAATGTCTGTTAGGTCATTTAGAAGACCATTTGGTCCTTTGATTTTCCTGGTGTGGTGATTTAATATGGACTGAAGAATTCCGATGAAGGAAAACCAGCCCTCCTCAGCAGGGAGGGAAAGGATGTTTATTTTCTGGAAATAGATGTATGACTCAGACACTATCGCTTCGGTCATGTTTGATTGGGTGATCATGCGCATGGTTTTTCCAGGTCCATCTATAGGTGTAGGGATTGAGATAGGTGTGAGTTGTAAGATCAGAGCCATATGATCGGAGAAAGCAACAGGGGTTAAGGCTGCATCAAGGTTGAAATGGAGGTCTGGGGTGTAGTAAACCAGATCAATTAGGGACTTTTTAGTTTTAGTATAGAAAGAGTAGGCTTTGGGTGGGAAGAAGCCCTCTCCACTCATTAATCTGCGATTTATTAGATGCAAAAATCTCTTGTTGAAGTCATTGTAGGTGGTGTTAAAGTCTCCAAGAAGAATGGTAGGGGAGGCTCTGCTAGCGTTGATGGCATTTAGGATATGAACTATTTTTAGATATTGAGAGGTGTCTTTGGCTGTATAAATATAAGCTATGATGATCGGATAACCCCAATAATCTATTTCTATAATAATAATATTGGCATCTAGGAATAGAATGTTGAAACTTTTTGGTGGTGCTGATTTGCTAAGAAGAATACCGACTCCACCTGAAGCTGAATGGCCGATGGAAAATCTAGTAAATCCGAGAGAGGAGAGAAGAGATATTATTTTATGGTCAGTCTTATAGTGATGTTTGGTTTCGCCCATAAGAAGTATATGTGGGGAGCAGAGTGAGAGCCAGTTTTTAATAGCAAGAACTCTATCGATTGAGTTGATGCCGTGAATGTTTATGCCAGCTATTTTGCAGAACATGATAGATTAATCCAAACCGTCCTCAGCAAAGTGATCCAAGTGAATGTGGGACATCTCTATATTAATGAGGTCTGATGTTGTTAGGCAGTCAGAGACTTGTGATTGAACTTGTAGATGGCTTGGTGATATATTTGTTGGTTGAGGAATCGCATCCATGAAGTCTTCGGTGTCTGATGGAGTAGAGTAATCTGTCTGAGATTCATCGGGAGAATCAATGGTATCTAAGGTTGTAAGATCCATGGTTTTCCTCTTTTTTTCTATGGATTTGTGAAGCTTTGAGTTGGATTTATCGGAGATTTGTTTGTTAGAGGGGGGTGGTGAGTAAAGTACCGGGTGGGAGCTGTCATCATCAGAGCTTGATTTATCTGAGCGAATTGATTTTCTTTTAATTTTCTTAATTGTATTTTGGGTATTTGTTGTGTCAATTTTTTGAGGATTTTGAAGTTGATTAGTGTTGTTTTCCTTTTCCTGTTCTTTTGATAGTAGTGTTATTTTATTGTCATAAGATTTTTGTTCGAATTTTAGACTTGAGACATTCTCTGTTTGCTGTAACAGTTGTGAATCTTCGATCATGCTGACTTTCGGGTTGGGTGTTTGATGGATCTTTTCATCTGGTAGGTTAATTCTTGCAGGAGTTGAAGAATTGCAGATAGTTTGTGGTTCACTCTGTTTAGGGTTGTTATCAGTTGTTTTAAGCTGGTTAGGAGTTATATTGGAAGAATTGTTTTGACATTTTTTGAGTGTATTTTCTTCATCGCCTGGGTTTATCTTGTTCTCTTTAGATGGTTTGGTCATATTATCTTCTTTTGTAGAAAGAGTTTGACCTAATATTATTTCTTGGGGATTAGTATAAGTTGTTTTGAATGTTTGATCTTGAGTATTATTAGTTTGCGTGATTGGTTTAGGAGCAGTATTTATTGTTGTTTGGTTCTCTGATTTACTACTATTAGTGTAAAGGTTGACGTTTGTTCTTTCTTGAATATTTTCATTTTGAAATATAGTTTTGGATGTGGAAGGTTTTGTTGGAGGATTTATTTGAATCTGAATATCTGGGTTTGTGAGGTTGCTGTTTGAATTAGTCCTATGTGATGACTGTCTATTTAAGGACTTGTTAATAGGTCTACCAGGACATTTGTGAAATTTATTCATTTTAATACCACAGTGTGTGCATATTCTTGCTGCACAGTCTTTAATGAGGTGTGTTCTTTGAAGGCAGAAGAAACATTGTGGTTGTACTCCTCTGAATGTCAAAACCATAGGAGAGCCTCTTGCTGTTATAATAGTGGGTATGTCAGTGGGTATAATGTTTTTCTTTAATGTAAGTGTGAAGGTAACTGTATTGGACAGGATTTGATCTTCGAAGTGAGGATTTAATAGGTGTTTAAATTTGCTAACTGAACCATAATTAATAAGGATGTCTTGTATTTCTTGTTCATTTAAGTGGGCAAGGCAGTTTTGAATTCTGCCAGATAGTGTAACTGGACGGTTCATATCTATGGAGCATAGTATATAATTTCCTAAAGATTTGTAGTTATTTTTAAAATTCATTCGGTCTGCCCATGTTTTAAACTCTACGATCACATAGCGGTCATTGGGATGATTAAGGATCATGTGAATGCCTCTGCCTAATTGCTTTTGATTGATTAGACTGTAGAGTTGTTCTACAGGGAATTTATATAAAGCACATTGATGATTTGTTATGGCTAAGATTAAAGACTTATCGCTGTAATAGTTTGCAAACGATTTATATAAAGAGTTGGGTATCATTTTGTTGAACTCATTGTTTATTTCTAGGAACATATCATCGTTAATATTGTTTATATTAAAAGAGACATTTTCCTGCGTGTTTGATTCTTTTTCTATGTCTAATTCTGTGAGATTCAAATATAATTCGTTGAGATTATCGGCCTTAATATTTTCAGAGATGCTCTCAGAATTTTTTGACCTTACGATATTTGCGTACGTAGTGGGATTTTCCAATATTGATATTGAGGTAATTGGTTTAGCTTGCACGTTAGCTGATGTAGCAATGGATTGTTCTGAGCTAAAATCTTTGATTGTTTTAGAATGAAATTTATCAGTTTTATAATTTATTTCTTCTTTTTATTTTTAAATTTACTGTTGACAAAGACGTGTGCTCTTCCGATCTGGTTTTGTCGACCTCTGGTGGAAAATGTTTTACTTTAAAAATTTTGTCGGTATCATTTTGTTGGTAATTTTGTTTATTTCCAGATATAGTTTTAATTGAATTGTTGGGCAAAGGAAATTGCTCATTATAATCTTCTGTGGTTGAGTAAAGGCTTCGGAGAGGTAATGATTGGTTTTCGCTTGTATCAATAGTTTCGCTTGACGAGATATTTATTCTATTGTTTGTATTAGGGGTAAGTTGAATATTTTCTAAACTTTTGTTGATATTTGCAATGGAATTTTCTTTTGATTTACTCATTTGTGGGTTTTTATTTGTTGTAACGGGTGGTTTAGATGCATTTAGATTAGATCTAAGGCTATACAATTTACGGCCGATGACCGCATTGTTGGGTTGAATGCTGAGATCGGGGCTTACTTTATTTTTAGTTTTATCGGTTATATTATCACTTTCCATTATATAAAATGATTAAAAAGTTGACTTACCTTGAATAACAGATGTAAAGGTAAAGGGACAGTCGTCCCGTCTTCCTAAAACTGTAAAACACTAAGGGATGCTTTTTAAGACTAGTTACGAAGATGGCTGGCAAAAGCGGAAGGGTTAAGCCTTTGTTTATACAACTTGGTTATTTATTTAATTGTTTTGATGCAGCTTTGACAAACAATGTAAAAGTTTGTTAATTGGTCAGCCAAAACCAATTAGCAATAAAATGTTATTAGCCCTCTTCAGGATATTACAAATAAATCCCTTAAAAAAAAAAAAAAAAAAAAAATATATATATTAAAAGATATGAAAGACGGGCATTTAAATCATTATTACATTTAAAATCATTTGTATATAATGAGTGTGGGAAGCAAAATAATTCTTAAATAAATAATTGACAATTGTACAGTCAGATTTAATTAATTACAAAATTTGTTTGTGAAGGACGTGCCATCATGGCAGAGAGCATTTCAGGTTTTCTACATAAAGTATAAAATGATAATGATGAGGAGGGCAGTATACTTTTGCAAATTACAACAAAAAGAAATGAGGTTTGCTATGAACCTCTGGGTGGCTTTGCTAAAGGAAGTTCCTGATATGTACATGGAGATAAGAGAAATGCTAGCCCTTCAGCTAAAGCATGTTTCCAAATAATAATGATAATATTTTTGATGTGTTAGACTCCCATACACATCTTAAATGGCAATGCCTCAAAATGGTCCCTTGGTATGAACCATGTCTACTTTGGGGGAGAGTGAGAGATTGGACTGGTCAGATTCCAAAGGTCCTAAGAGGTTGGTAGCAAAGCAAGAATAGCAGTAATAAAGAAATGGTTGTAACTATAAATACACAATGCCCTAGACGTATATATATATAAAAAAAATATATATATATATATATATATATATATATATATATAAATAACGTATCACTAATAAAATTACTAAATGAATTCCTGATTAAAATAATCAGTTTCCTGATGTTATGGAAAGTCCCACAAAGGTATTACTCATTAATGAATGAACAGTAAATTATATTAAGGCAAGAATTAAAACTAAATATAAAATTGTTTTCCCACTCACATGAAAGATTACAAAATAGGATTTGTCTTTAGTTAACATAGACGGGCATTAAATATCAAACTAATAAATTATAAATCATAATTTTAATATTTTCTGACAAATAAAAATATGTATGAAAATATATACTGATAAAATTCTATGATAATTTTACTCAATTGCTTCACTAAAATTATTTATTCTTTTAGAAATAATTGCAGGGCTCTTTTAAATTGGAGATAATAATAAGATACTTTAGAATAATTTCAATCATTCAATAAATTTATATATGAGGTACAAAACTAAATGAGCTTTTTATTAATTAATTTACGGAAGGTAAGTCTTCTTGTAATGATTTTGATTGGAAAAATAACAGGGGGGGATTTAAAGTTAATAGCTCATTGAATTTTGTACCTGGAACAGAATCAAATATTCTAAATAAACCGACAAAAATTAATTTAATTTGCCGCATCAAAAAAGAAGATTTTATAAGAATTGATATTTTAACTTAAATAAATTTAAAAGATGCATTTTAAAACCAAGCCGTATAAACATTACACAAATATATAAAATATAAATTAATATAGATTTTGAAAACAAATAAAATCAATCAATGGCTTGCTGCAAATTGGACGTTACCTCAGAATCAATCAGTAGTTAATAGAGGCAGTTAATATAGTCAGATCATTTCAGGCTTCCTCAACACAGACAGTCTCTGGCTATATGTTTAAAGCACTGCAAAGGCATGGATAGGCTGCTGAGAACAGACCTTTGAGAAGCAAAGGACCGATCTTTTCAGCCCGTCATTTCTTTAGGCACGATGTATATATGTATTCCTCACTTCTCTTCAGTAAACTCAGTAATAACTTTCTTCAATCAAATTTTCCACTATTTATATCTTCTGGTCTTATCTACAGGATTTAATCTATACTGACCACCAATTGTAATTGCTCTAAGCGCTTCTCTGTGGTATGTGCCAGCTTTGGAGGGAAATCTATAACTCTGCTGAACATGCCCAAGGGTTGATTTGCTAATTAAAACAACAACAACAAGCATATTAAGTTTATCAGTCATTGTACTAACAAAATCTATTTAATTAAGGTTTAGATTAACAAAAATGTAGATTTTATTCTGAAAAATTTTAGGAATTTCGTACAATGACTTTTAAACATATTTTCCATAAACTTAAATAGAAATTTACAAAATATAATTGAAATATTACATTGTTTAACTAATTGATTCTCAAGTGTACATTGATTAAAAGATAAATATAAAATGTTACCCACTAATTAATTGAAGAAAATGAACTTTAATAAAGAATTTGAAATATTTGTAACATTTTATAGATTTCTAGGATTCAATTTAATTTAAGAAAATAAACGCAATATACATTTTTACAAATATAAATAAATAAACTATTATAAAAGGTTAGTTAATCATAAAATACAAATTAATCAAAAGGTTATAACAATTATAAATATACTACCACCTCATATGAGATGGGTGTCAGTAATGATTGGATTCAAACCCAGACTAGTGCTGATGACATTGGCTCTAGGTGAAGGAGAAATATGTGTACTATATTTCCAGCTTCACTGTCAAGCATGATTCTTTTAGTGGATGAAATACAGCAGTTGTTTTCATGTTTATAAATTTCCTGGGTTTTAAACTCAGTTGCTGGAACAATTAATTGGACTTGATGATTAATATTTATCAGTAGATTAATTCATCTTTCTGATTTCTTTTGAATGCAGGTGAATGTTTTCTTCTTTCCAGCTAAAAACATCTTATTTCTCTGGTCAGTTGAAAGGTGTAGAATATTATTTTTCAGACAAGACATCTTTTCTTTCCTATATGATCTGCGGTTCCACGACGGTCAGGTCTTGATGGGACACATATCCAATTTTTCTACCCTGTCATTTCTTATCATTTCAACATTCAAAACTTCATAAAAAAATGATTTAAAAAAAATTTATCTAGCAAAACTAAAAATGTTTGTCTGCTTTAGTTTCAATAATTTTTTAAAAAGTCTCTCTCACAATATATTATAATAACAATAATCTAATCACTCAACTGATTTTCCAGACTGCTTTTATATCCGATTTTTGAGTCAACCCACCCAATGAGAGTGATAGAGTGAATTGCTATTTTTGACCAACTCAAAAAATCACACACCTGGTTTTCAGACACTTTTGTCTTAAAAAGAAATAGACATAATCCTTTTTCCTTTTTCACGTATATCTGTAATATCTAAAATTGGAGTTTCTTTTCTTTAATCTTAAGAAGAGGCAATTTCAAAATTAGAGTTCCCACCAAGCTTAAGCTCCCAAAATGACAAACAATCATTTATAAAAACAAAAATGCTACAAAAATAGATATCCGATTTAACACAAAATTGTAAAAAAAATAATTTGACAGATTTAACCCTTCTTTTTCTTTCAATATTTAATAAATGTAAATTTCTGTATGCAATGTACACACATACTTTATCATTTCAAATCATTCCTAAACTGTCATTACAATAATATAATTGCCAGCTTAGTAATTATAACCCTAATATTTAAAATTAAATCCTTAGCTTTTAAATCCCAATTACAATTATAGAAAAGCAAAATAGAAGTATAGAATAAGATATTAGAATTGATCAAGCATAGGTTAGTTTTAAAGAAAGTTAAAATGTTTAATATTTGAAATATAAAACAATTAAATAGGTTACACATACACTGCCTATACATATGCATTATAACTTTGCTTTTTAAAGAAAAATTAAAAATTGAATAGTTTAAATGTGTGTATTACCTTTCTATCAACACACAAACAATTAAAGTATATAACTGTGGCCCCACTCTTTTTCTGTCTAAAGCTTTTAAAACTGGATCTTGTAGGGTTTAAACTTGGATGCCCTACAACTTCCTTTTATATAAAAAATGTGATGATGATTTTTGTTTTACATTTTCTTACATGCACATTACTATAAATTTAGCTAATGACTAAATTGTAATGGCACAATATATATATATATATATATATATATATATATATATATATATATATATATATATATATATATATATATATATATATATATATATATTTAAAACAAACTAACCAAAGGAAATACATATAAAAACAAAAAAAGACTTATAAATCCAATAAATAATATAATATTTCAACCAGAGGACTGGATTTCATCAGAAAGAAAAAAAAAATACACAGTAAAATGGCGATAATCAAAAATTACAAATTTGGTAAAAGATTAAAAATTTTAACAAAACCCCCCTGATTGGTCACAAAATCTAACACAGAATATTTACCCAATCAATGACAAAATTCAAACAAAAAAAAAACTACATTCCCTCCTAATCAATCTTTTACCAAATCTGTAATTTTTGATTATCGCCATTTTACTGTGTATTTTTTTTCTTTCTGATGAAAACCAGTCCTCTGGTTGAAATATTATATTATTTATTGGATTTATACGTCTTTTTTGTTTTTATATATATATATAACCTAGCAACATAATTTAAATAAAGGAACAAGCAATAATTAATTAATTATGAAATCCTGAAATTTACAATGATTATTACAAAGAAACAAGTGTGAGTAGCCATATTATAAGTTTAAACAAGTGGCCATATATTACTTTACTTGGCTTAATTAAGGCTTGTGATTTATCATATATAAATTCCTAAAACAATAAAGATTAATACTCTCTGCTTAAGTGAAAGTCCAACCTAGAGATCATACATACACATGTATTAAGAAATTCATTATCAGTTAGCTCAAGGTTTGTGACTGATATCTATCATTATAAAGAAATATTTGTAAGGCTAATATATTAACCTTTCAGTAGGGATCAACACAGCAATGTGTCAAAAGCTTTGGATCACTCTAAATCGGTTATTTTTAAAGCTGTGATGACATATTCATACTCATTGGAAACTTTAAAAAAAGTTCCATAAGATGCTGCCATCTCTTAAATTATTTTACAAGTAAAAAATCAATACCAGGAGGATTTTAGGTTAAACAAAAGAAGGCCAATTCTGATTGGTTGGGCCATCCATTCTTGATGCTTATTGGCTGATAATTCTGCTAAATATTTTTCACCACTGAAAATATATGTTTTAGAGTGTTATTTTTATTATTTTTCATACATATTATAAATGATCTTCATAACATCTGCTGAAAATATAGTTATTTTACAAAAGTAGTAATGTTTTATTAAAAAATTGTATACTTTACACGATTGTAAATTGAAAAAGAAACCAGCAATACCAGCGATAGAATTTTTTGACATCCTGTCAAGAGTTTACATTGCCGCAAGCTGTTTATTTAATTTTCAAACAAAGATTAATGTTTTAGAATATTTTTCTGACATTTATTTACATATTACCATGTATTTTGGTTAAAATATACTGAAAATATAATTATTTTTAGAAAGACGCTCAGATTTTACTAAAAAATTCTTAAAAATTTTGTAACATTTTTAATAACGTAAATCTGGGAGGGATATAAATGACATTTGCATTGCTTCTAATTTACTCCTAATATTTTCTTTGATTTTTCCGCTTTAGAATATTTCTATAAAATACAAATAAAAATATATTTTTGAAAAAACATTCGTTTACTTTTCTAACATTACAAATAATTAATGTACTTTTTGAAAACGAAACTAAAATTAATATATATTAAAAGATGAAAATATTTTTATCAAAGAGTTTGTCAAATGACCAATTAAAACTTTCAGAGTTTTACCTCTCTTGGCCAATGATGAAGTGTCCTTCGGAAAGGTTAAAATAAATAAAATATATATTTATCCCTTTAAAAAAAATAATTTAATTTTATTTTTAACATTGTTTTTGAAATTAGTTTCACTTATTTTTATAAGTGTTAAAAACAATTAGTTTTATAATTGTAAAAGTAAGCAATTGAAACACTTGACTGATTATTTTTAGAAATAAAATCTGTGAGCCAGGTGAGGAAGGTGAATTAAAACATCTCTGCACTTTTAATAAATTAGCTTTCATTTGAGGGAAAGGGGGAGAGGAGAAGTTGATGCTCAGAATTTTAAGAAATAAAAATGCTTTTACAAAATAGAATTCATCACCTGATCCTCTAAAAAATTTAGCACATATAATATATACAACTTAAGAATGACTGCACATAGCAATATATATTTAATCATTCTTTACAAATATAGGTTAATAAAACATAACATTAAAAAATATCACAAAAAATAGATAATACAAGTAAAAGAGAAACATTGTATACATATGAATTGTTTACCAGTATAAAAAATGCAGTGATCTCATGACTAGAGTTCAGTGTTTCTATGATTATTACTTCTGCAAAGAATTTTAAAATAAACACAGTAAGGTATCAAGAGCGTAGTGTAGATATATCACATAACTATCAAGGTGCAATTCACATGGTCCTGGATGACCTTTTTTGATATTAATAATTACTTGGTTATTATGGAGATAGGCTAGTTCTTTGGAATAGCATTCAACTGAAAATGGCACAATTGACTAAGTGGCTTCTTATTTCTGGAATTATAGCCAGGAAGGTCAACAGGCAGAATTCATTTATGAAGGTAAAAACATTGGCACAGGTACACAGGTCAACAGACTTCAAATAGACAGCACTTCACCAACTCCAATGGAATTCCAAACTCATACTCCCTAGAGATCGTGAAAAGGAAATGAACATAAGCTACTACTCACAGGTCATTCTGCATGGCTTTTAGCAGCCAAATAGTGATTTCATAAATTTTTGTTCTTGAAAAATTTCTCACACTTTATCAGCTTAAAGAATTTTTCATGAATGACCCTGATTTACATTTGCTGAGATATTTATAAAACTTTTGCCAAAAAGTATTTGAATTAATTTTAATTAAAAAATATTTTTACTGCTAACAATTTTGATCAGCTTAATTACAATTTAACTCTGTACTTATTTATTAATTAATAAAATTTTCTATCTTTCACATTTCTTGCAGTAATAAAGCATCAATTAACATCTTTTTACTACCAGGCCAAATATTAAAAAAAAACATTACATATATAATACAAAGTGATTACTTTATTTTTCATTAATTAGATGAGATTTGATTTCAATAACAAATATAAATATACCTATGCCCTGCAATTAATCTGCCTTTATAAATTTTATAAAAGTAAAAATGTTCAGGAATTTTAATTAGCTGAATTTAACTGTTTTTCAAATTTTTCTGGAATCACAGGTAAACTTTTCTTCACACATATATACTTGCCTTTAGTAATTTTAATAAAATAAAATTTAATTTTTATTAGCCTTTAATACAAATTTTTAAAAAGATATAAAATTTAAAATTTACCTATAACAGGATTTAAAAAGTTTTAAATATAAATTGACTTGAAGCATATATATATATATATATATATATATATATATATATATATATATATATATATATATATATATATATATATATATATAGCTTCAGTAAAGATAATTAAAATTAATAATTGAAATATTTTATTTTTATATTAGAATATGATAGTGTATGTGATTGTAATAAATATTTATTTAACACTTAATTATTTATATGTGATTAAAGTGAAATAATATTATTCTATTGATTTCATTAATTTATTATTAAAATTGAAATATTCTTTTTATATTATTACAATGTGAACATTGTTTGTACATATGTATACACATACACATATATCTAAAGTTATTCACTATTTATATATTAAAATAGAATAATATTTTTTGGTTTTAATGATACTGAAATATTTTGTATTATGATATATGTTGGTGTGTGCAAATATGTACGCTTATTAAATACTTGTTCCAATTTATGCATTTGTAATCTATAATTTAAATGATGTTACTTGTATACTTTTGTTTGAAAATATGTAGAAATAATTAATATTTTATATTCAAATTAAAATTAGAATGATAAATTTATCATGTAAATTATTTATCTGAATTTTTTTTGGTATTCATAATCAATCAATAAATGTATTGATTATTATTTTAAATTATTTTTTTAATATTATTTAATACTGCAATAAAATATTTTATATATGTTTCTGCTTTTGGCTACATAATTACTAGAGCCTTCACAATCCCAAAAGATTAATGGTATTTGAGATGGGTGTGTCAACATGTATAATTGTTTTTATATTTATTGGGATGTTGCTATGGAAAGAAGATCACCTTTAAAATCCACTATTTATTTATAGTTCATAATTATGATTACTCATTTACCAATGATCAGGGAACTCATAGTCAACAGGTAAACCAAAAAAATGATGATAATCAGCATTGATATATAATCCTAATATTTTTTATATATATTTACTTTTATAGTTATTATTAACACTTGTATAAGTGCAAGCAGTAAGAAATATTGATAATTTCTCTTTTATAATATTATGTCCCCCAATTGGGCATTGGCTTGAAGATTTTTTTTAAAGATTTTCCAGTACATCTCTTTTAAATCCAGTCATAAAGTATGACTGTTGACTGGCTGTCATTCAGTGATTATGGGTTATACTTAATCATACTTACTTTTGTTGATAATTACATCTACTGATTTTTTGTTCTTTTTTATTTCATTTATTATTTATTATCTATATTCTCTTTATTAATCCCATTATTTCATACTATTACAGAAGAATCAATAATTATTAGAGAGATTCCTAATACATTTGTACATGTTTTTATTTAACTGTAAATGATTACTGATCAATTCTATTTTCTCCAGATCTCTGTCAATCACAACACATTGAATCCAATATACTTTTTTTTTTAGAATGATGTTATTGTATCTTCCATATTGCCATTGCCTTTTATACCCAATGATATAACTGAAACAAACTTTTGTTTTATTTCTAGAGTTTGGTAACATATTTGTTCTAACTCAAATTTTTAAGATATTTCACAGATGTAAATGAACTATAGCTCACAAAAATAAAATTGTATATAATCTCATAAGAAATCAATTTTTATGCCATAATTCTTTGATTATTCAATTATTTGAAAAGATTCTTAGTTAAACATATAAAAAGGGAAACTTGATTTGATATGAGTCCTACTAGTGATGGAATTATATTCTATGTGATATATGATATGATTACAATATGATATAGACATGTTTAATCAATAAGCAGCAGTCCATATTCTTTCTTATAATTAGTTATTATAACGAAATAAATTTGCATTTTATTATTGTTGCCATGAGTTACAATATTTATACAAAAAATAAACCATCATTTGAAAAAGATAAAAAAAATTTACAGCTGCTTGGACTACAAGTAGTAAGAGACACTGCTCTACCTGAAAAGGGTGGCATAAAATTTAAACTACATGGTTTTTGAAAAACAGACATTCTTAGAAAAGTATTGAAAGGAACCATCAGTTTATTTTAAAAAATAATAAAAAATTAAAGCATTTAAAAACTGATAGTGCAATATACTGCTTCTAGCCATTAAGGAATAATAAATACTAAATAAAACCTAGTAATAACCATACTGAAAAATTAGGCTCAAGATAAAAAATCTGTTAATGAACAAAATTTATCAATTAATTCAAATCTCTCTTTTAATAAAGTCATTGTCAATATGAAATTAATTTTTTTTTTAATTGTCACCAATCTTCTAACAAACTTATATGGTAGCATTTTAATATTATTTGTTTTACCTTAAATGTAATATTATATATTTTTTATTTTAATTATAAGTGACATACTATATTATATTTGTAAACATTTAGTTTTGTAAATAAAGTTAACATTGAAGATATATTACTTTGCTTCACCTGTATACAATTATCTGTATTATTGTACTGATATTTTGGATAAAATGTACCTGCCAGTTATAGGATAACAAATACTATTTCAAAAACAAATGTATAGTTGTTTTGAGCACCACCACACATACATCAATTAAAGGTATAATTAATAAACATATAAATATAAATTCTTAAAATATGAAAATGGATGATAGTATATGAAATGATAGAAAATCAATAAGTATACTAGTAAAATGGCCTTTAAATTTCAAATGGAAGATTATTTATATATATCATCACATTTTCTGATTTTGTTTGGTTTTTTAAGAATAAATATGGCTTTTCTTATTTCTTTTTAGTGATGAATGTCATATATAAATAAAATCCTGATCTTTGAAAATTCTATATCATAACCAATATCTATAATCTGAAGCCAAAGTGTTGATAATGAAGAAGGGTGCCTCTTTTACTGCATTAGCATGTTCATTTCTCCTAGCATGTATATATAAATATTATAATACTGGTATTAATCTAATGTCCCAACTCCTCACTGAAGAGACCCATAGGTCAAAACCGGTCTGGGGATGGGGACAATCTAAGATAAAGATGATTTGAATGCCTTCTCTTGTAGTAGCATTTATCATAATATATATAAAAAAGCTTGTTTAGAGCGTTAGCATGCTCTTAAGTTTACATATTGGTAATTGCCAGCTATATATAAGTCATGTGACATCTGACTTATTATTATTACTGGTATTAATGTGCATTGAGTACTTTCAGTTTTAAGGACGAATGTTGTACAATCAAAACTATCAGCTCTGGATTGAAAAGTTTATTAAAAATATTGATTTGTGTTAAGTATGTAAAAGAAATATAAAAAATGTCTATCTATAAAAAAGATATTACACATTGGAAAAAGAGAAACGTAAATAGCCATGGGTGTCTAGTGGATTAAAGTTTATATCTGTGCTAGAGAAAATCTCCAGTTTAATAAATGATTAGTAATGATCATTACGTATTTATCAAAAAAAGTTGATAACGTAAAAGTTGGGAGAGAAGTAAATTGACGCTTGAAAATAAAAATGAGTCAATTCGCTCTACATAAATCCTCTTCATGTAATAAAGATATACATAAGAGATAATGACGTGGTCCAACTGCTGATTGCTAGTTCAGCACAAAATGCATCTTGGGGGTTATTTGTCTTTTGTTGTATCTTTATTTATATGAAATTATTTATGAAATAAAAAAGAATGGAGAAATATAGAAAATGTCTATGTAAAGGTTTCTTAATAAATACTTCACAGATCAATCATGTCCAAATATGTTACTTGGGAAAATTGCAAGTAGATTTTAAAGTAGCATTTATCTTTATTTTTTTATATATCAATGCAAATCTATTTCAACTGATAAAGCAGTCTACTTTTATCAGACAAAATAGAATGGCATTGATATATGAAAGAATAACTGTACTTGAAAATCTATTTCAAAATCGTTTTTTAGAAACTGCTTGCAATTTGTCTTAGTAATATATTCAAATGTGATTATTCCCTGAGGGATTTAGATCCCTAATTGTTACATATTAGATCAGCAGTAAAAATAATTTATGTGTGATTAAAATTATTAGCACTATTGTTTTACTATTTATTTTTTTATAGATTTTCTGATATGTTAGAAATATTTTCTGATCTTTAATATCATTTTTCTTATATTACTTTCAGGGTTTTTATTATAATCATTTTGATAGGATGAATTTATCAATGATTTGATTCTTTTTTTCAACTCTGCTTCAGATCTAGTATGGATATGCTTTCGGTCAGTTAGTTCCTATAAGTTTAAATAAATGTTATCATTTTTGAAACACCATTTTGAATAATTGTTTCATTTTCATGATAATTAGCACTAAACTATTATCTAAATAAATATCTGCATTTTGAAAAGTATAAACTTCTACATTGATGAGATTTGTGTTTAAACTAATAATTAACAATACCACTGGTCTAATCCTCACAGAATATGCCATATTTATTTTTGGCAATTTTTCTAACACCTCGAAAGTGCTTAGCCTACATTGATTTATTTTGATTGTTTGCCATTAACAGGTTTTTTTACCAAACATTTTAAAGCAGTTGTATATACTTATTTTATTTGTAAATGTCAATAATTTTTTATGACATTTACAACATTATTAATAAAATATCAGCATTTATATTTATCTTTATATTCAAACTGATCTAATAATGAGTTCATTATTTTCTAAAGTTTCTTCATTATATATATATATATATATAATAAATATTTAATATTCCAATATATATATATAACAAAGAAACTTTAGATATTCCAAATTAAACGTAACAAAATTAAATGAGCTCAAAAGATATTATATTAAACAATCATGAAATGTCAAATATTGTTAAAAAATTATGAATCCAAAATATTAAAAATCTCAAACATTCAAATATTATATTCATGGTAACTTAATAAAGATGATCAAACGATCCAAATGTATTTAATAATTATGAAAAGATTCAAATATAAATCTCTAGCTTAATAAACGAAAAATGCATTGTAGATTTTATATCAAAAGAAAAGAATTATTTAACATGAGTAGTGGCTATTAAACCAAAGAGGTCAGACTGAGTTATCAATCATATTAAGGGTCATTGGACTAAATGAAATATACTTCTATAATTAGATTTCTCAAAATATCACAATATCACGAATTATAAACAAATTATTAATAACAACTATTATAACTCAGGTATATGGAAATCACGTGAGGTGAGTACACTAGTAACTCAATAAAATATCTGCTCAGGTATACAGACAGTAGATTTTATCCACTTTCATTTCTTGGTTTGATGTTAAGTGCATATTTAAACAAATACCAAGTGAATATGGTCTAGCAGGGCGCCACTAGATTATTTGAATCTAGATACAGTTATATCTAATAACCTTTCACATGTGCCGGGTTTGAATCCCCTTTTTGGTACTTTATTTCTAATAAAACTGGGAGATTTTGCTTTTTGAGCCATATCACTATACACACTAATATTTAGGTAAAAGTAAAACATCTTTAAACCAAAGTGGAGTATATTAGACATAAATCATTTCTTACATCTTAGCATAACAAATGTGTTTCAATATTTTACAAGTTTACTAGCTCAGATTATATATAACTAATTTAGGATGGCAATTCACTCATCCTTGCATGAAATAGATGATGGGATGTGGTTATAATAATACTAAGAAATCACTAAATATTATAAAATTAATATTTATTTATGGCCTTTAAACATTTAAACAGCTCATTAATTAAAATGTTGATGATGATGATGATGATGATAATAATAACGATAATGACAAGGGTTTCAACTACAGCTCTAGGACTAAGCCTAAACATAAAACTAATTTTATAAAGAAATTCATAATTATTGTTAATCTTAGCATATTTAATCATATCTTAAACAACTAATATTCAACCATTGATGATGAATAATCACACTTACTAAAGACTACTCTTAATGAAATATATACGCCTTGTTTAATAACATAAACTAATATTTATTACTGCATTTCTAACATATACATAAAAATTTTCTATATTTACATGAAAATTTATATTAACAATAACAACAATAATCATAATCGACTGTTTTAAAATCATAACATTAAATTTTAAATTCTTCCCCCTTTCCCATAAATGTATTTCAAAAGTATATTGTATTAAATTGGGGTAACTGATTTGTTAAAATGTTCCATCCACAAGAAAAGTATTTCATAAAAAAATATTCACTCATTGGCACACATACCTTATAATCTAACATGTAAGCAGAATGTTAAAAAAAAATGTTAGTAGAATTGAAAGAGCAAGTTTTAGAAACAAGTTTTAAATTATTTTCTCCCCCTCTCTTCTACCTCTGAAATGCTATACTTTAACTTGAAACAAAATAATCTAATATTTTAATACTACTTATTACTTCACATTCACTCGCAATTATACACATATAAAAATATTATTATGTATGTGCGTGTTTTATCCCATAATAGCAAAATATTATTTAAAACCAAAAAATAATACAAAAAAAAATTATTTTACACATTAATATTTCATAACTGTAAATTAATAAACAAATAATTTTGATACATTCAAGATCATTTATGAAGCTGAAAGTTATTATTAGTAAGACATTCTTGTTTTAATCGATCTGAATAGTCTTTAAAAGTTCTTTAAATAAAATATACCACTTTATTGCTAAAATGTTTATTAAGACTCTGATATCATAAAGAAAATAGATATAAAAAGTCATATTACTGATCCTTTGTTTTGTGGTGAACTTCCAAGGGTTCAAACTTGTCTTGTATAATGTCTATATTTCTGCAGCTACCATTTCCGTTTTACATGGGAACAATCTCTTTCTTGAGGTGTATAACTATTTGATGATGATGACTCTATTGAGGTTATTTGCTTTAGTGGACAATTTGGAAATCATTATATTAATTTTTCTTCTCTTCCTGTCAAGCATGATTCTTTTAGTGGATGAAATACAGCAGTTGTTTTCACGTTTATAAATTTTCTTGAGTTTAAAATCAGTTGCTGGAACAAGTAATTGGACCTGATGATTAATATTTATCAGTAGATTAATTCATCTTCTTTGAATGCAGGTGAATGTTTTCTTCTTTCTATTTAAAAACATCTTATTTCTCTGGTCAGTTGAAAGGTGTAGAATATTATTTTTCAGACAAGACATCTTTTCTTTCCTATATGATCTGCAGCTCCATGATAGTCAGGCCTTGATGGGACATATATATAATTTTTCTACTTTGTCATTTCTTATATTTTCAGCATTCAAAACTTCATAAAAAAAATGATTTAAAAAAAATTATCTAGCAGAACTAAAATGTTTGTCTGCTTTAGTTTCAATAATTTTTAAAAAGTCTCTCTCACAATATATTATAATAACAATAATCTAATAATAGTCTAATAATTCAACTGATTTTCCAGACTGCTTTTATATTCAATTTTTGAGTCAACTCACCCAATTAGAGTGCTAGTGTGAGTTGCTATCTTTGACCAACCCCCCAAAAAAAATCACACACCTGGTTTCCAGACACTTTTGTCTTAAAAAAAATAGACTTAATCCTTTTTTTTTCTTACACCTAGGTAACATTTCAAATTTTTGAGCTTCCTTCTTTAGATCTTAAGATAAGACAATTTCAAAATTAGAGTTCCCACCCAGCTTAAGCTCCCAAAGTGACAAACAATCATTTACAAAAACAAAATTGCTATAAAAATAGATATCTGATTCAACAGATTTCCTCTTTTAACATAAAATTGTACAAAAAAATAATTTGACAGATTTAACTCTTCCTTTTCTTTCAATATTTAATAAATGTAAATTTCTGTATGTAATGTACACACATACTTCATTATTTCAAATCATTCATAAACTAACATTAAATAATATAATTGCTAGCTTAGTAATTATAACCCTAATATTTAAAATTAAATCCTTAGCTTTTAAATCCCAATTACAATTATAAAAAAGCAAAATAGAAACAGAATAAGATATTAAAATTGATCAAGCATAGGTTAGTTTTAAAGAAAGTTAAAATGTTGAATATTTGAAATATAAAACAATTAAATAGCTTACACATACACTGTCTATACGTATGCGTTATAACTTTGCTTTTTAAAGAAAAATTAAAGTTTGAATAGTTTAAATGTGTGTATTACCTTTCTATCAACACACAAACAAGTAAAGCATATAATTGTTGACCCACTCTCTTTCTATCTAAAGCTTTTAGAACTGGACCTTGTAGGGTTTGAACTTGGATGCCCTACAGCTTCATTTATTGTTATATAAAAATGTGATGATGATTTTGTTTTACATTTTCCTACATGCACATTACTATAAATTTGGCTAGTGACCAAATTGTAATGGCACAAAATATATATTTTTTATATATATATATATATATATATATATATATATATATATACCATTTAACAAAAACATTACTAGTATTATGAACATACATATAATACTATTGCTAGCAGATGTTTTATTATATGAATTGTCAACTGACTTTGAAGTAGAGGTACCATTCCTAATTCATAAATAATATATGTATAATATTTATAATAAATACTTTTATTTATTGCCAATTAGAAAATCTTAAAAAAAATTATTTCTTCAACCACAATTGGAATTTTGAATTAATTAATTTTTGGACCAATGAAAAAGCAATTATTTTTAGGCTTTTTAGTTGATAGTAAATAAAAGTGCTTATTATAAATATTATATATATTATTTTTAATGTTTAGCATTTATATATATTTTGCAATTATTTCAAATGTCAGCTTAATATTGAAAGTAAAATCAACCACATTAAAGATACATTTATAAGATAGTTTTATTTATCTGGAATGTGTTTTTAAAAAACCAACTTTTACAATCAAAAGAAAAAAATGTATTCTTTATTAAAAAAAGAAACTTTTATAATAATAATAAAAATAAAGATTTATTTTTATTTGAATTTTTAAAGATCATTAAAAATACTTTTTATTGTAAGTTTTTTTTTAAAAAAAAAATTATCACAAATGGAATCTAAGAAATCCTAATGCTGTTATTTCATAAAATTATAATAAATAATATAAATCATATAGACAGCTATTTAAAAGGTCTTTTTCAGTGGGTGATTTCACTCTTCCAAATGTTAACAACTGGTCATTTGAAAATGAATATATAATTATATAAGATATATAAACATGTATAGAGTATGGATTATTTATTCTCTATATTGTATAGTCAATTATTTGAAATAGGTTTTATTCTATTTTACTCATGTTCTATTTTGTAATTATTGTTATTTTAATTCCACTATTAGCAATAATTGATTGTTAAAATAGATGATTTAACATTTGAAAGGGTAAAAAACCATGTGCTAAAAAGGGTTTATATATATATATAGCTGTTGTATATGATTTTATTATTTATTATAAAATGTACATATATACCCTCCTCATGCACATATTACTGAAAAGTTAGTGAATTGATAACATATTTGAACTTAAATGTTAATGTATTTGAAATTTGATTTGTGAATCCCTTTAGAATAAAGAAACTAGGGAACCTATCTAAAATATTTTGTTATATTGCATTGTCAGTAATTTATAACAAATGTTCAAAATTTGAATGAATTGTTTTAGATATAAGAATATTAAACTTGATTTTAAAATTTTATCCACACAAACAAACAATCAGTTAAATTACCAAAACACTTTCTTTATTTTGCTGTAATACCTTATATAAATGCAATTTATCCACTACTTTGAACACTTTTTAGCAAAAAGCTTTTATTGTACCTATATGCATTCACAATCTTATGTTTTGAACATATTGCAGTCTTCTTCAGAGCTTTGATATAATAAACAACATAAAATAAAATTCATAGCTATATAACTATTACCATAAAATGTAAACAATAACATTAATAAAATAATAAAAAACAATAATAAAACAACATAAAATATAAGAACATAATAAAACTGAAATAAATATAATCAAACCAAAATAAAACAATCCAGTTAATATAAAATAAAATATACAATATAAATATAAAATAAATGTAAATTATACATGAATATGTCTGACTGAATACATACATATTCATGGACAACTATTAATTTAAATATATTATATATTTGTAGTATTTTTTAATAATCTCCTAATTACTTCCATTTCTTATAAACTTAATATTTAGTTTTATTAGCTCTATCTTAATAAAATACTTAATAATTTTATTTCCATATAATTCTCAGTTCTACCTTAATTCATTTATTAATATTCCATTTAATTTTTAAATTATATATCTATTATTTTCTTATTCATTTTTCTGTTATTAATAATATTTTATATTTATTTTTTGTTTTAATATTTAAAAACTATAAATATTGTAATCTTCTAACTTACCCACTTTATTTTATTTTTTTTTAAAGTAAAATTTTTTTTTTTTAAAAAATAAATTATCTTACACCCTAACTCCCTCCATTTCACATTAGTTAAACTAACTATATCTATAATCATTATAACACTTTATTTATATATATTTTTATTTTTTTTATACACTTTACGTTTTATTATAATTATTATATAACTCTCTTATAAATTTATATTATGCCGTTTTATATGTAAATATTATGCTAAGTTTTTTTACAACCCATAATTCCTTTATAAGTAATTTTCTCTTTAGATATTTTCCTCTAAATATCTTTTTAAAGAACTATATTTATTCCAATGTCATCCTATTCTCAGAATCCCTATTAAATTTTTGTTTTATCATTTTTATTAGTATTGCTTCGTTTATTATCCATTCTTTAATATTGTCTGTATGTAACATTATTTTTACTGAACTTTGTATAAATTTGTGTCTTGTTTCTTTCATATGTATATGCATTGGTGAATAATTATCTGACACATGTTATTTTAATCTTGCTTTTATAGAATTTTTAGTTTCTCCCATATATTTGTTATCACACTCACTATCCAAGCACTGTTTACATTTTATCATACATACTTCATTCAAATATCAGCCTAGCATAATAAACCTAGCATAATATTTACATATAAAACAGTATAATATAAATTTATATGACTGAGTTATATAATAATTATAATAAAAGTTAAAATGCATAAAAAATATATATAAATAAAGAGTTGTATTGATTATAGTTAGTTTAAATGATATGTTAGCCCACTTATACTACAAACAACAGAGAAACATCTTTTTGCCAATTCGCCCCCTGGTGAAAATTTCCAAAAGTATAATATGTTAAAATGCGTGCAAAATGGTATAATTTATTATAATAATTTTTTTCGGTGAAATTCCATGTTAAAAGGCATGGAATTCAAAATCCCCACTCTTATAGTAGACATGAGCCCTGCCCTGATATGTTCAGCCATTGTGTGTTGCCAAGGCTGTAAAATGTTTGGCATTTTACAACATTGAAGTTTCCAATGATGCAAAAACATGTTTATTTGCAAATTTATTATGGTTTTAGTTATTTTGTTTTAAATAATTTACACTATATTTATTAGATATCAACATATATAAATTATTAATAACTTATTTTGACTTGAAACACTTTATTTTCAAAAATATAATGTTATATTAGCAGTTAATGTAAATATGGCCTGAAGTGAATTTAAAGACTTGCTATGATGTAAGCAATCTACTTATATTTATGAGGAAGAAAATAATCACAATTTTGCAATAAATATTTAAAAAAATTAAACGTTTAAAACATAATTCATTATATATTAGAGAAATAAATAATTATTCATTTAAGTTTTTAAAAATATTCAGAAACAAAGAAAATTTCGTTGATTTTATAAACTGAAAATAATCTTTCTAGAAACAATTATGTATAACATCTTTGTTTTGATTACAGTCCCATTTTTTTAATATTTACAGAAACAAAATGTGAACATATAAAATTTATTTTAGTAGTAAACAAGAATATCTATCAAATAAAGTCAAATTTGTTATCTTCTGATAAGTAATAATCATTTTATCATATATTTTATGTTGATGTGTGAGACAAATTAAACATTAGAATAGCGAAACATGAAATGGTTAATAGAGAGAGGGTATAAGATAATTTTTTTAAAAAATGTTTTTTACTTAAAAAAAATAAAATAAAGTAAGTTAAAAGATTACATTATTTATAGTTTTTAGATATTAAAAAAGGATCAATCTAAAATATTATTAATAACAGAAGAATGAATAAGAAAATAATAGATATATGATTTAAAAATTTAAAATATTAATAAATGAATTAAGGTTGAACTGAAAATTATATGGAAATAAAATTATTAAATATTTTTGAAGGTGGAGCTAATAAAACTAAATATTATATTTATAAGGAATAGAAGTAATTAGGAGATTACTAAAAAAATAATAAAAATAAATAATATATTTAAATTAATAGTTGTTCATGAATATGTATGTATTCTGTCAGAAATACAGATGTATAATTTACATTTATTTTATATTGTTAATTTATATTAAATGAATTATTTTATTTGGATTTGATTATATTTATTCCAGTTTCATTATGTTGTTATATTTTCTGTTGCTTTTATCATTTTTCTTTATTAATTTTATTGTTTACATTTTTATGGCAATATTTACATAGTTGTATATGTCATTTTATGTTGTTCATTATATCATAGCTCTGAAGAAGACTGCAGGATAGTTGAAACATAAGATTGTGTATGCATATATGTATAATAAAAGCTTTTTGGTAAAAAGTGTTCAAAGTAGTGGATAACTTGCAAACAATCAGATATTCTTACTGAAATAAAATTGATTTAGAAAAGAGAAGAACATGATGATCTCAAGTCTCAGAGGCAGATACTATTCCCAATTTTTTAGGGATATTAGAATGGTAATCTTTGGATAATTTTACAGTTAATTGCAAATACTAAAAAAAATCAAATAAACAATACACAGCAAACTAATTATGTTTTTTTTATTTCAAGTTTGTTCAGAATTTGAAAAATCTATTATCTTATCAATTGAATGGCTTTGATGATGCATCAAATTTTTGATTTTTAACTGTAAATACATATATAATTTTTTAAAAAATATTGAGTATTTTGTTGCTTAGATGAATATGTAATATTTGAGCACTGAAGTAAAAAAATCAAATTTCAGATAAGGATTTTTTACTTCTAGAGGCTAATCAACACAGGACATCATACAGAAAGACATAGGTGTGTTACTCAACTATTTCAGATTGTTACTAATACAATATATGTAAATCAATAATGCTTTGTATAATGTAAATTAAGCACACATATATATTTATAGGTTATACAGTGTTTCTTTGATTGAAGATGTTATTAGAATTAGAAATAAACAAGACATCTTTTAACTGTCTCTTTCTATCATTAGGCTCATTGCACACAGCATTAATTATTTGAAAATAAAGCATTTGGAAAAAAATAATTAACTTGAGAGCCCATTTTAAACATTTTAGATTGGTATATAGTTTGACACACAGTACAAGCATTGTTTTGTAAGAAGTAAATACTAAATTATATATATATATATATTTAGATTAATCTGTTTAAAGTTCAATTCCTCACACTGTTATTTGAAAGATTCTAGAGACAATTTCAGACAAATTTGCTCTTTTCATATTGAATTGTAACCTGGCAATTAATAAAAACTATTGATTGAAATATTTTTTATTTGAATTCCATTTTTAAAATGGAAGCAAATTTTAGTTGAGACACCATAAAAGAATGAAAATATGTTTTAAAATTCAAAATTAATATTATTATTATTAAAAATTCACAAAAAATTTCTTTCCCAGCAGTTTTGAAAACAATTATTGCCAGCCAGTAAACATAATTTCAAATAAACTCTAATAAAATTGTTACTATTTTTTTTCTAAGCCAATATAATATCTGGTAAAATAAAAATACATACACAAAAGATAGTTTTTTTTACATAATATTTAATTTTATACCACCTAATATGTTTTCAATATATTTTTACTATATCATATTCACCACTATATGCCATGAATATGATATAAAAAAATATATTGAAAGCATATTAGGCAATAATAAAGCTAAATATTATTAAAAAACAACCTTGTGTGTCTGTATTTTCATTTTACCAGATATAAAGTCTAATTGTAATCACATAGTTTTTTTTTGATTTAAAATAAATATTTTTAAAATAGATTGCTAAATAAGCTTAAATATGTAAATAAATTACTGAAAATTACAATTTGTCTTTCAAAAATACTGAAACAATGCCTTGAAATGCCTGGGGACAAATCATCTAATAATTAGTGAAGCTGTTAGTTCCTTTGTATTATGATACAACCAATTAGGTCATTTTCATCTGGCTTTCATATTCAAATTTGTATAAGGTCTATACAATACTGACATCTGCAGACTTTTTAAAAAACTAATTGCTTTAGTTACAATTTCTACATAAGAAAAATGAGTGTAATAAAATAATATTATAGATAATAGCAAAATAGTGAAAAAATGCTTGAAAGCAATAGAAGTGCCATTGAACTACTCCAAAGGATTTAAAATTTATGAAAATGTCACTGACTTCATGATACAAAACTAAATATACTGTTAAAATAGTATAGTTGTTAAATTTTGTTTTTTTTTCTCAGTGATATTCTATTTTATATTGATACAAGTAGTATCAGAACTAAAATCTTTGTAAATTGCTTGTTTTAATGTGAGATTTCATTTCCATTTTTACATCATGTTCAATATACTGACATCTATTTAAATAAAATTGTATGAGAGCAGTGTTAAAACATAAACCAGTAATAAAAGATCCTTAAAAAAGTATGCTTAGGAATGTTCAAACTTAGGTTATGAGTATGTTATTTTTTAAGAAAGAAGTCTGACCCAAATAAATAAAAGAAGTAGCAGCTTAATTCCTATAGCTTAACCCAAACATTGGTTAAATCATCATCATCATCATCATCATCATCATCAACCATTATCAATCCACTGCAGGATGAAGGTCTCTCCAAGTTTAATCCATCTTCTCCGATTTTTAGCTTCTCTTCTCCACAACACCCCTGCACATTTTCTTATTTCATCCATCCATCTCACATGTGGTCTCTTTCTGGGTCTTTTACAATCTCTTGGAATCCAGTTTAAAATTTCAATTGTCCATCTATTATCATCTCTTCTAGCAATATGTCCAGCCCAACTCCATTTCAATCTTTTAATTTTTTCAATAAGGTCAGTAACACCTGTTTGTTGTCTTACCCATACATTGCGTTTTCGATCTCTTCTTGTTACTCCCAACATACACCTCTCCATACTTCTTTGAGTGGTCTGAAGTCTCTGTATTGCTCTTCTATTAAGTGTCCAAGTCTCAGATCCATAAGTAAGAACTGGTAAAACACATTTGTTAAAAACCATCCTTTTCAAACACATAGGCATATTTCCTTTTAGTATCAAGTTATTTCTACCAAAAGCACTCCAACCAAGTTTAATTCTATGATTAATTTCCTCCATTATGTTTCCATCTGTATTAATAATCTGACCAAGGTATTTGTAACTGTTAACTTCTTCTAATTCTTCATAATCAATCTTTATTTTCATATTTTGAGCAAATCGATTAAACATTACTTTAGTCTTTTTAACATTTATCTTTAGTCCTACTTTTCTACTTTCATCTGATAACTCCTGCAACATTTCCTGCAGCTCTGAAGCATTATTTGCAAAAACAACTACATCATCTGCGAAATCTAAATGATTTAAATACTCTCCATTTACTTTCACTCCTTTAGTTTCCCATTTTAATCCACAAAATACTTCTTGCAGCACTGCTGTAAAGAATTTTGGAGATATGGAGTCACCTTGTCTTACACCTTTCTCAATGTTGATTTTTCCAGTATCATTATGTAATCTAATTGTTGCTGTTGCATTTTTATAAATATTCTTTAAAATATGACAATATCCTGGATCTATACCTTGATGATCCAATGCTTTAATCACTGAAGAAATGTGTATAGAATCAAATGCCTTTTCATAATCTATAAATCCAAAACATAAAGACAACTCATATTCGTTTGTCTTTTCTATGACTTCTCTCAATACCTGGATATGATCTATTGTACTAAAACCACTTTTAAATCCAGCTTGTTCTCTTGGTTGGTGGAAATCCAAAGTTCTCTGTAGACGAGTTGTAATTATCTTGGTAAAAATTTTATATAAAACTGATAAAAGGCTGATAGGTCTGTAATTTCTAATATCTTCTTTATCACCTTTTTTAAATATTAATATTATTACTGCATTCTTCCAATCTTCCGGTACATCTTTATCATTTAGACATTTGGTATATAACTTTGCTAAAATTGTTTCTATTTCTTCACCTGCTTCTTTTAATATATCAATTATAATTCCATCATTTCCTGGAGCCTTTCCTTTCTTCATACACTTAATTGCATGTCTCACTTCTTCATTTAAGATTCTGGGCAATTCGGAAGATGTAATAGATATAGAAGGTACTTGTTCTTTATTACTATATAATTCTTGATAAAAATCTTCTACCAATTTCATGATGTCATCTCTCTTTTTAGTAATAATTCCATCTTTTTTTCTTATTGCAGATTTAAATTTCCTACCAATACCAAAATGTTGTTTAACATTTTTGAAACTTTTATTTTCTTCTACAGCTTTCCTTGCTATTTCACAGTTGTACTTTCTTATATCATTTTCAACTTTTTTCTGTACCATTTTACAAAATTCGAGATATTCAATTCTTTTTAATACATCATTTTTGTATATCTTCATATTCCTTCTTTTCTTCATAAATTCTCTAGTCTCAGTAGAAATTTTATTAGTCAATTGCTGCTTTTTTCTACCAGCTATGTTTGTTGCAGTTTTTAAAGGTGTATCAGTTATTTTCATATTAATTTCATTCAAATCTGTATCATGTTCAAAATCTCCTAACACTTGAAACCTATTTGTAAGTTCTAATTTAAATTCATTAGAATGTTTCTGAAGATTAGGAATATCAACTGTAAATATTGTTTTTCTTAATAATTTTTGTCTCTCTAGTTTTACATTAACACGTAACTTACACCTTACTAATCGATGATCACTTCCTGTGTTAAATTTATTAAGAACATTACAATCTTGAAACATGTATTTTCTGTTAGTCAAAATATAATCCAATTCTGCTGTACCTTCATTTGGATGCTTCCATGTCCATTTCCTTTTAACATTTTTCTCAAAAAATGAATTCATAATATAAAGTTTTTCTTTTTCTGCAAACTCCACAAGTCTATGTCCTCTCTCATTTCTATTACCACAACCAAAATTACCTACAGCAATTTCATCTTTCATTTGTCTACCAATTCTAGCATTAAAGTCTCCCATAACAATTTTAAAATGTTGTTTACTCTGATCAAAAGCCTTTTTTACATCCATATAA
>JAQFVV010013993.1:0-58268 GCA_028023455.1 Epiperipatus broadwayi
TAAGGTCCGGTTACAGTATATAAAACATACAAGATGGATTCACTTAGATTGGGAAAAATGCCCAATCAAATTCCCAGAAATTCATTTAAAAGGGTCCGCACATTCTCAACGTCAATGACGAACTTTGAAATTAAAGTAGATTTTAAAATAGGAAAATGCATGCTTGCGGGTTTGAAAAGAAAGTATAGATTTATTTACACAATCATGCATTTGTGGCACATTTTAATCATTGACCTCACACATACTCTCATATTAGGTTAAAATCAATAAAATGTAGATTTTAAACTATTTGATTATTATATATTAAAGAAGATTAGAATAACCCTCGAACGAGTGATTTGCAAGATAATAAAATTGGGAATTATTTATAAATTTAAAATATGCCTTAATATCGGCGTCTTACTTTCAACAAAGGGAATAATTCACTTGGTCAAAGACTATTCTGACACCTTATCATAATAAAATAAAAGAAAGATTAATAAATAGAAAATATTAACCCAAGGATAGAGAGCAAAACTATTGATTATATTAGAACACGTTAAAGAAATACATAATAAAGTCAAATGAAATAAAAGAAAACAATTTAAAATAGCTATAGCATGTTAGTTAGGAATCACAAGAGCTCAGGTTAATTTGGGGTTACCTCTGGAGAAGCATTTGTAGGTAGAGTGATGGTCGGCGGGTTTTATACACTTCTGCAGCTAAATCTGGAATTGTTCATATTTTTGGTAGCAGCAGCAGTTCGAGGTCCCTTAGGTGATAGCTTTCGATGGTCTAGAGCAGCAGCCAGCCATTCCCAAGGGGAAAATAGCCTTCTTGTCGGCTCTACTCCATCATTTCAAGGTTAGCAATTTTGAAGGTTGGGTGATTCATAGGTTAAACTGTAAACATGGTCAATTAATTTGGAGACAAAAACTTGGCTTCAAATTTAAGTTTGCAGGCATGTAGCTAAAAATCTCACAAAAATATATTTTGAAATCTTGCTCGAAGAATAATTTACTAGAATATTTCTCTAGAATAATTTCATTAGCAAATCACTAGAATGGAGAACAAAAGAAACCCCTCCTTTTTATAGTGGAATTGAACAATACAACTGCCCTGGAGCGTTACAAAAATATTTCAGACTTTGCTTACTTATCAGTTGTAATTAATCCTATCCGAATGTCTAAAGGAATTCAACAAAATTTTAATTAATTTCTATTGTTAATTTCCTTGTCGACATTCGAATTACAAACTTGATTTAATTAAAATTACTTTTACTAATTGAAAGAAAACCTTAAGTGGACATCTGCTGTATTTTTAGATAATAATTAAAACTATTGTTCCTACCAACCCTCATTTATTTTAACAGAAAATGTATGGCGTGATTTTAAATTCAAAAGAAAATTATTTTACTTTTTAAATTTCAATATTTGAATCTATTTACTAAACGAATATGAATTTTATTTTAAGTCAAAAATATATTACGACTGTAATATATTTTTGTAAATAGATTCAAACAAAATAATTTTAACTAACAATTTATAATTTTATCCTAAGTTTTAAAATACATATCACAGTGTGTGCGGTATATAAGCGCATTGCAGACACACTACGATAGATTGGGGTTCAAACTAAGGTATGGGGGTAGGAAATAGGTGAGAAAAGGTGAAACAAATATATATAGTTAGCAAATTACTACAATTTAATTAATAAGTGTCAAATGTGCTGCCTTCAAAACTTGGACACAAATCATTTAATGAAAGTATATTAATAATTTTTATTAGTCATTTATTAGACTAGCATGAGAATTAACTATGAATCTTTTGCATACTGAATTTAAAGTGATACTCTCACCAACTAGGATATTCTATCAAAAGCAACAGTCAGCAGAAATGTGATATACTTATTTGCGAAGGTCCTGATTTCTCTTATTTTTCTTAAGGACAGGGTTAATGAATGGTTCTGAAACATTATGAATTATCACAATTGACTTATGGTGTTACTTGCCATTATTATGTGAGTGGGTTTTTAAAAAAAAAAACTTTTTTTTTTTACTTTGTTCTCTATATCCAATACTCTTTTTCGAATTATACTTATGTTTATTAGTAAATTCGTGGCATGCTACTTTTAGTTGATCTGTTCTTTTCTCTTTGTTTATTACTCTGTGCTCTTAATTATTTTGTATTTGATCAAGTGCTTTCACTAATATATGTCCTTCTGCATTATCATGCTATTTCATGGAAACAGTTTTTGTTTTCCAGCATTTCTAGTTAGAGTTTTATAGAAGTTAGTAGTGCTACACCCTTGGAAAGCTATTCTGTTATTATATTGATTGCAGGTTTTTTTAATTTGTCTATTATTTTTGATATGTATGGATACACTATGCATACCTGTAATTGTTTTTTCCTTTGATGCTTTTTATTGTCTATTTAAGGTTTTTTTTAATAATAGCTAATGAATAGCCATTATTCACATCAAATGAAACTTGTTTTTTCAAATCATTTGTTTCTGAACAAATTTTTTTTGCCTTATTTCATACTGATAGTATAACTCCAATTTTTGTGTTTCTGTTCTAAGTGAATGTATATGCTAAGTATTGTTTCTGTGCTTGGACATTTTCTGTAAAATGTAATTTTGATATCTTGATACTCAATTTTTTGTTCTTGTTCTAATACTACTGTGAATTTTATTGAAGGGGATATGTTATTAATTGTATTCGAAATGCTTGTAGTGTTTTACCATGAGATCATATAACAAATGTATCATTGACATAGTTTTATAGGCAGAGATGGTGTAGTATTTATGGCTTAGTTTCAAATATGTCTCCTTAAATGTTGCTGATGATGGATGAAAGCGGTGAACATACCATCATCCTTGATTTTGTTGGAAGAATTCTGTGTTGTAGTGAACATATGTTATGCAGAATGTGAACATTTCTGTTATACTATCATTGGAAGAGTTGTTCTGGTTTGTAAGTTATTATTATTTTTTAAACAGTATATCAGAATTTAGTATTGTAATTGTGCATGTGTATCTATATATATATAATATAGAGAAGTATATTTTAATATTATATAATGCAAATTTAAAATTTTGGCATCATTAATTGCTATCTAATGTAATATAACCAAGCTGATGTTTTGTACTACAGTATGAGTATATATGTTTCTTCTATAACTTGCATCATTGTATATATTAGAAATCTAAATATTGTTAACATGTGCACTCTCTAAAAATAAATTATTATCACATGAAGCTAGTTTTGATTTTATGAACAGATGCATAGATTTTTAATATACCTGATGAAGCTAGATATCTTGTTTGAAATATATGTAGTGAAATCAGTCTGTTTATTTTACATTAGATAATGGTTAATGATATTAACATTAAATTGGCACTAGAAACTGCTCAAGTATGCTTTTCATTTATCATATTTATTTTCAGTATATTTACTTATATATGCATATAAATAGAAAATCATATAACATTAAATATTAGCAAAATAACAAATTTATATTAAAATTTTCTCATGATCATAATTTTGTTTATTTGTGTAATAGACGAAGCCATAATTGTGAGAGAATTTTAGTATAAATTTATTTTGCTTGTATTTAATGTTATATGATTTCTTATATTTATTATTATTAATATAATGTTAGACAGTATTTAATTATATATATATTTGTTTAGTTACTTGAACTTATGGAAATAGAGAAACAAATTAAGAGAGAGTTATGTAAAAAAGACTGGGACAAAAAGCGAATGTAAGTATGAACATCATTTTAAAAGTTTGCATTTTTCTATATACTGAAAATGTTTATATATAATTAATGTATGATTAAATCAACTTTGACTTATTAGTGGCACACTATCAATTTGATGTACTTAAAAATTATGGACTCTATTTTTACTGAGCATTGTTCTAAAGCAAACATTGTAACTTGCTAAGATATCTATATTTATATGCAAATTATATAAATACATTATATTTTTAATCAGATAGATTGTTTGAAGAGTGATCTGATAAATACTTTTTATTAATCCCAGTTTTAACTAGTATTTATATATGCATATATAAATAGACAGGTGTTATATATATATATATATAAGTTTGTTAAAAAGAAAAAATAATGCATGATGAGAATCCTTTTCTCTTATCCATGTATACTAATATATTTAATAGGCATATCAGCAACAATGAAATTGTCATACTTAGACAAATAATATAGATGACAGTTTTTTAAAATTTAAATATTTGATTAAATAAATATAATTAGAATTAAAATAGAAAAGAAAAGAAAGTTATAAATATATCAAAGATATATTGTAACTGGTTGGGTTACATAGCACACAGCAACATAGTTGGGTATGTGCACATATGTATAAAGTAAAGGAAAAGTAGAAATAAACACAGACATAAATTTTTGTAGATATTTTTCTACATTTCACTTGGAATAATAATGACAGTAAAGGATTAAATGAATCTCAATTTAAAACAGAATTTTATTATTAATTAAAACATTTAAAAATGTCTAAATAAATTATTATTATTTTGATTTTGAAATTTAAAAACAAACATGTTTCTAATAATTATAAAAATTTCTACTATGTATTTTTGAAATCTTTTAATTAATTGGTAAATTATCTATTTTTAAAAAAATCTTTGTATATTACACCTTGATAAAACTTCAAACTTGCTTTTGAAAGGATTAGTGATCTTTTTAAAAAGATAAGGATTAGACAGAAAAAAAAACTGTTTAATTAATGTATTGTTATCACCTCAGATGACTTTATAAAATCGGCTGATAAAATATCAGTTCAGTCTGGCTTATTTTTTTGGAATAGCGTGGTATTAATATTTTTTTGAGAATCAGTGGCCAAATTGATCAGCTGTAATATCTGGTTTTAATATTTCATTGCAGCTTGTTGAAGTTTTCAGCAGTTGGTTTTAGTTGGCCAGAGAGATGGCTGACAGATTTATACAGAGCTCCCATAAGATAAAGCTGAAGTCAAGGTAGGAGATCTAGCAGCAGTTTATTGGTTTTATGTTGAAGTTTGAATTCACAGGGAGGAAAATGACCCACTTCTTTGTGTTGAAATTCATAGCCTCAAGTGTGTTCTGAGAAAATAGTTTTTCTGGCCTGAAGCTCATCAAGCCCTAGACAGAAGGAAGCTCATGGAATGCCAACCATACTTGAATTATACTTTCCTGATGCTGACAATTGCCTGGATTATGACTTGATGATGGACCAAAAACCAAGCTTACTAAGAAAAAGCTTGAAAAATTGGTATATGTATACTGCTATTTATCTATGCATGCAGGGAACCACATACAGTGAGTTATTTCATTTTAATATTCTTGGTCTGAAATGACATTTTAAAAATTAGATATATATATATAATATAGAACAGTATTATCTTAAATCATTTAAACTATATTTTTTAAGAAAAGAGTAATGCAAATAAATAACTCTGCTTTAATTAAAAAAATTTAGGAGTCAGAATTAATAGTTAAAAGATATTTTAAATTTTTTTAGAGAAGCAACCTGTGATATGAGACATATATAGAAGAATATTATTTTAAAATTTAATTTTTTTTAATAATGCATTCATAATTTTGTTTGAATTAAAAGCAAATCATTCAGATTAATTTAAAAGCATTGATAATTAATCACCAATCAAAAAGTGACCTATCATAAAATTGACTTTATTTCCTTTTAAAAAAGAAAAAGAAAAGAAAATATAATTTATTAAGCATAATCTGATGAAAAACAAATTTTTTTTTTAGAGTAATCTATCAAAAATATATATATATTAAATAATAAAATATATCTGCTGGAGGATTTAACTTTTATCAGTGGTCAAAAAATTCTTATTTTTTAAAAAAAAAAATTAAACTGTTATGAAAGAATTGAACAATATTTTTTAAATATACTATCAGTATTGGATTAATTATGAAAATATAATATTGTGACAAATTAAAATATACAAATGTCTATGTGCACATATATTTCTATATGCACAAACATATATGTTAATTACGTCATATAAAAATTAATAATTCTATTATTTTGAAGAATTTCAATATATTCATGTAATAGTCACAGCTGTGCACACACACATATATATGTGTTATATGTAAACCACCATATAGTAACTTAAAAAGTTTAATCATGTATTATTGTAGGACAATTCAAGTATGTCCATTTCTAAATTGTACTGCATCTCTCTGTATGTATATATAGCACTGCTTGTCAAATATAACTTATATGTAAATTTTAATCTTTTTTTATTATTATTAAATGTCAATTCAAATATGTATTCATGTAAGAAAAGTTTAATCATGTATTATTATAGGAAATTTAAATATGTTTAGAAATTACATGCACACATATGTATATGTGCATATGTAAATTTTAATCATTTTTTTAGTATTAAATGTCAATTCAAAAATGTTCATTTTATATTAAGCCACATGCTTGTGTGCTGAATGGGTTTTAGATGAACCTAGTGGAATTTATATGTAAATATAGTAACTTAAATTTGTATATTAATAATGTAAATCATAATGTAATAACTTGAATTTTGTATTAAACATATTTGTAAATTACAATGTGATAATTTGTTATTATTGTATGTTAATCAAAATTAAAAGGGTTAATTGATATGCATAGCCTTATTCTAGACCTTAATATCATTTTATTTTTATTGTTAATAAACTTGTGTTCAATTATGAAAGTCATTCCAGTGGTTCTAATTATTTTTAGAATGTCTGTTTTCATCATCTCTTGGTCAAATAATAGTAATAGAGCTTGTGTTCTTCTGAGCTAGATACATGTACAATGGTTGATATATAAATGGGGATGTACATTAGTGCTTTTGGGCATCCAGTGATGATCAGTCATCATCCTGGTAGGTGCATCAGATTATATTCTTTAAAGCCCATGCACTACATTTTATTTTAGTTTAGTCTAATTAGAAATTAAGTTTATAGTTGGCCAGTATATTAATGATAGTAAGTGGCCAGAGCATTGATGATGATCAGCATGTTTTAATATCCTAACATTATTGTTTAGATTTTGGATTGTTATGTATTTTGATGGATGAGCACTTAGTTGGTGCATCCAAATTAGTGGTTTCAATAGTTGCCCAAGCTGGCAAAAGCTCAATAGTTAGCCTGGTCTACAGGATACCCATTTCAAATCCAGTCACCAGATTGACTGTTGATTTTTTTTTTATTGCTCAAATCCAGCCACAAGATGGACTGTTGATTTATTGTATTGATGTATTTTGATAGATCATTCATGATGATGAGTAGTCATTTTCAGTATTACTTATACTTATTATAATGCTGGTCGATTTATAGTTAATCATGGTTGCTCTGAGGAGTAACTAACTCATCTCTTCTGATCCAGCTGGCTGATCTCACAGAGATTTGTGATCTCATGCTCTCTCTTTTAATATATGACATTGCTTATGTATATTTTTTTAATATCTCTTCTTTTAATATTACTCTTACTTTAATTTTATTATTTGAAATATTATGGAGTGATGAGGTTTTAGTTCAAATCCTTTTTTAATACCCCCATCCCATTACAATATATAATTATGATAAAAACAAAATTATTGTACATTTTGCATTTTTTTTAGAAGCACTACTTTATTAAAATAAACAATTGAATGGTATAATTATTGGGAGGTCATATATTTAAAACCAGAAATTATAGGTTTAGTTTCAATTCGGAAACTAGCTTTTGAATTCATTATTCTTTATGTGATCTAGACCATATGGGTATTACTTCCTTAATATGTGCATCTTTTAATCACTTTTAGATCTGAAGTTGTTGTTTTTTTGACTAAGAGCTTTTAAACTAAGAACTTAACACAAATGAATGTGAACAATTTTTAGGTAGTAATATTAGGAGAGCAACTAGAAAATTTAAAATCTATATAGTTCACACATTGACCATATATATGCATATTCAGGTATGTACTTAGAAGCTCTTTTTAGTAATTAAATTTAATTGTTATTCAAATTAGTAGATATATCATTTGGGATAGTTAACTGTTTTAATTTTTATTTTATATATATATTAACATAATAGCATTTTGATTATATTGTATTTCAAGGATGGAAAGATAAATGTTAATTTTTTTCTTTTTTCCCCTCATATTTCTGTTTCACAGTCCAACTCCATAGAATGACAATATGTTTTTAAATTCATTTGCCTTGAGCTCTTTTTGAGTTTGTATAGCTTCCTCTAACTTCTCATTTGGGTTTATGAGCATTCTAAATAAATATCCCAAATATTTTTTACATTTTTTTATATTAAACTGGCATAACACGTTAATAGTTATCTTTCTATCTCTGCTAGTGATCAAACAGAATAATTACCTTGACAAGATTATCCGTCATGTCTGAAACATTCCTGGACAGGCAAATTTTATTTGAGAAACTACTTAGTATGAAAACCTTCAAAAATTAATAAAAAGGCAAAAAAAAAACCCGATTGATTCATTACAAAAACAACTGCTTTTCTACTTAAGTTAATAAAAGGAAGTAAGATTTATTTCTATTATCTGAGTAATAATGGAATAAGAATTATTTTAGAAATCTGTCATGATTTGCTGTATGATATTCCCACAAGATTTCAAGCTTATAGATTTAAATTATTACTTTGACTGAGAATCAGTATTGTGATAATTCCTAGTAAGAAGCAGCTGAGTTTTATACATGATAGAGTCTATCCAACATTGAATTATAATAGAAAAACATTTTTGGATGCATATCTTGATGCAGAAATTTTTTGTGATACTTACGTTCCATGATTTAGAATAGTGGTATGAGTGTTAGACTCAGTAGCTAGGGGTTTCATGCTCAGTTTGCAGCTGTAGAATGTGAAAAATATATCACACTATTTGGATACTTTATATTCCTGGATCTTAGATGTAATTATAGGGGATTTGAACCAAACTTTTAAGCTCCCTTCATCTATCCAATCTATCACTTACAACTGGTACACATGATCACACACATGTGAAAAAGATAAATGATCTCCAATATATGTATTTCATGCTTAACCAGCACTCATGAATTAGTCCAGGTGATCATATCCCTCACATATATATATAAACCAAGCACTGATTATATATATGCGTGGGAAATGATGATGACCAAATGATGAGTACTGGTTCAGCATGAAATACATATATTGGAGATCATTTATCTTTTTCACATGTGTATCATGTCTATTGATTGTATGAGATAAATTGGATAGCTGAAGGGAGCTTGAAAGTCTGGTTTCAAATCCCCTGTAATTAAATCAAACTATTGTGAATAAAATTTCTATGCTAATTTTTTCACTTCCATGCTCAAGTAATCTTTTGCTAATTAAATATGATAATTAATGATATTATTATAATGCTATTGTGTTGAATAAAATCAGCACTTTTATTAGTGGTATCTGTTGATTCAAGATTTTTCTTTCTTTCTTTTTTTTCATATATTAAATGACATTGGAATTTATGAGTTTACAATTTCGAATTAATTGCACTAATGAGATGTTCATTGCTGTTATTTTATTTATGTGGATTCTATTTTCTGAAAGAAAGCACAATTTATTTCATTGAAATGATTTTATTTTGCTTACAAATTTAAGGGATAATTCAATCACCAAGATGCAGACTGCAAACAATTGATATTTTATTTTAATGTCCTGATCAATTTCACCTATTGATGAAAATTATAATACTACAAAATGTCTCTATTCATTACAGAAGCATACAATGTCAGAAATATGGAAGAACTGATCAAAAATTATATAGATAATGAAATACAACATAGAAAAATGTAAAAGTCGAAATAGATAATATATTCTTTAGAATGGGCATTTGTATGTTTTTCAATAGTTAACCTCTACCATATAATTACTGCAACTAAGCTATATGGAGAGCTATTGTTTTAGCAAATTTATTGTATGGAAGTGAGATTTTGATGCCCTATTGGTATAGTAGAAAGGCATAAGAAAAATTGCATTAAATTTTTGAACTACAATTGCTAGATCATAAAACCAATCAATACAACTAGTTGGATGTGATAATATAGCTCATTATTGTAAAATCACTGAATTGTTTGTGCATATATAGACATTGTAATGGTCAGACTTAGCACAATTTAATTATTTATATTTTTTTTATTTATTTACATAATTTATATATTCACCACCTGACTTTAAGCATCAGAAAATAAATCAACACTTTTACATTTAAAACATATTTTATTTAATATAATAATATAACCATTACATAAACCCATTTGTAATACCAGGCTAAATCGCATAGAACATAAGTTATTCCCGATGAATGACAGTAGACCATGCAATCTTACATTAACAAAGAAACCAATCATGTAATAATAATTTATTTACAAGTATACTTGTTAATTGATGTACAATTCATTTTCTTTAATAAAATTAACAAATTATGTAACAATAATTTATTTACAATATATAATCATTAATTAATATGCAATTTATTTTTTAAACAAAGTCCTTTAATCTTTATACATCATAATATCAATATATTCATAGGGAATGTAACACATTTGCTATATCTTTAGCCCGCATTTCAATAAAATTAAATGTAATTCTACACTTGTATGAATTCATAAATATAACATTTCTTTGACTCACATGTCATCTAGTACTTGCACATACATATGCTCTATATGAGATAAACATCAGCACTGCCTTTATCACAATAATCATAAGGAATGGTCTTTTTTAGATCTTAATTCTAAACATAACTGCTTATATAATAATAACTGTAAAGGGCTGGTCTTTTGGTTCTAACCCTAACTGAATAAACTTTCTATACAATAATTATTAGGAATAACCTTTTGGTCATAAACATAATTTAATGCAAGTACAGTTTATACAGGGATGATTCATTCTGAGATTGATCTCTAACTCATTAAACTGATAGGAATGTATTCTCCCATATGAATGTGCACATATGTAAACTATTAAACATTGAACAAACAACTGCGTTTATATAAATCCATCTACATAAAGTCCAATTTTCAGTAATCATATAATATGAATGAAGACTAATGGAAATAATTACATCATTAACTATACCGTTATTTAAGATTTAGGCAAGTTATATGATTATCATTACATGATTATCATTATTTCTTTACCTTTTCCTCTTATTAACAACTTTTATAAAATTCATAAGCTTAGCATACATATGTAATATATAATAATTATTTAAAAAAAATAATAATAATTTTAATTCTTCTTTTTTAAAACTGACAGTTTTTTTTTTTACTAAATAATATTCAGATAACAAACATTATTTACAAATCCAAATTATTTAAAATAAAGTACAAATTATTCTTTAAATATAAGACTAATTGTTATTTATTTATTTCTGACAAATATTAAAAGTCCCTTTAGAGTGAAAATGTAGCGTTGTAATTTCTAGCTGCCATTTAAATTAGTGTTAATTCTTCATTTCAGCTGGAGTTATTTGGAATATCATTCAAAAGTGTTCCAGATTAGATCTAGCTAACTGTTAGTAATTTCTTTTTTATTATTCACAAGGCATAATGAAATTCTGGGATTTGTATGAAGTATTATTCCAGTCTGATCAAGAGAAAAGAAAAACTGATTTTATATCAAATTTAGTTTCTTGTTTGGATGTCCATTGGCATTTTAGAATTCAGCCATTGGTCAATATAGTAAGATTATTCAGGTGTAGTTTGATAATAAAGTCTATCTGGGGGCTTTTTCTTTCATAGCAAGCATGGAGAAGAAGCAATTGGTGTAGAAGAAAATTGTCTTTTATTTCTTCCCTGTTGTAAGTAAACAAAGGTTTCTATTTAAGTAGAGTTAAGGAAATATCTTACAAATTGAGATCCATCGAAACATAAATAAATTTAAAACTATTATTTATATTTTTTCTCATGATGAACATAGAATGGCGTTTACTGTAAGAAAAATTTAAAAATAGCAAATAATATAAATTTATGCTTATATAGGTAGGTTATAACTATCAAAAAGTGGTTTTTGATGATATTTGTATAAATATTTTTTATAAGATTTTATTTATATGTTCTGTGAAATTTCTTTTTTTTTTTAAAAAAAAAAAAATGAAACACATTTTTTTGAAAAAAAATAAAATACAGGAAGCATAAATTATCCCATGGAAATGGTTTTATTTTGCTTACAAATTTACGGGATAATTCAATCACCAAGATGCAGACTGTAAATAATTGATATTTATTTTAATGTCCTGACCAGTTTCACCTATTGATGAAAATAGTAATATTATAAGATGACCTTATTCATTACAGAAACATACAATGTCAGAAATATGGAAGAGCTGATCAAAAATTATATGGATAATAAAATGAATATGTCATAGAAAAAATTTAAAAGACAAAATAGATAATATCTTTAGGATAATGGGCATTTATATGTTTTCCAATAATTAACCTATACTATATCACTACTGCAACTAAATTATATATAGAGCTGTTATTTTACCTAATTTATTGTATGGAAATGAGACTTTGATGCCCCATTGGCATAGTATAATGGCATAAGAACAGTTTCATTAAAGAAAGTTACATTAAATTTTAAAACTACAACGGTGAGATTATAAGGTAATAGTATGAATACTGAACCCTACCGTCTGATGGCACTCTTTTTTGCCCAATTCTCATCAATATACCGATTTACAGGCCACCTGTTTGTTTACATAATATTACGGTAAAAATTTTTTTTTTTTTTTCAATCGGTTTTTATTATTTTTTCGTCGGTGACGGTAAACCACCAAAGTTTTTTTTATTACATAATATTACAGTAAGTTTTTTTTTTCATCCGGCGACAGTAAACCACCAAAGTTTTTTTTTTTATTCCACCCGGTTTTTTTTTTGTTTCTAATAAACAAATACTTTGTTTTTAGATGGTTTAGGGATGTTGGTTTGTTTGTAAATTAACGACTAACTGTCCGTAGGTTTCTTTACATAATATTACTTACTGTAAACCAATTTTTTTTTTCACGTTTATTTTTTTTGGTTCGTTTCTTTTAAGAAACAAACACTTTGTTTTTAGATGGTGTTATGGGTGTTGGTTTGCTTTGAAATTATTGATTAACCCTCCGCCGGTTTGTTTACACAAAAATACGGTAACAAACATGTTGTTGTTTTTAGATGGTGGAAGGGGGGGGGTTGGTTGTTTGCTTAGAACTTATCTTCTTTTATTTTTGGTTGATGTTTTGATTTACTGTAGGATTTCAACAATTTGGTACTTTTGAATAAACCAACACTTGGTTTTTTAGATGGTGGAGGGTAGAGGGGTTGTTTTAATTTTGAATTGTCATCTTTTTTTTTTGTTAATTTATTACGAGGCTTTTTTTTTTTGTTTTGTTTCAAATCTTTACGCTACAGAAAGCTTTATATGATAGTGAAAAGTTCTTCCTTAATTTTTTGGGCCTTTAATTTTAAAAAAGACGTAAACAGTTCATAATTAAAGAACACCTTTTTTTTAAGCCGGGGAGGTGGGGTGGCAGGGAAGGTTTGTTTTGATTTTTAATTATCAACTTCTTTTTGGATTTTCTTTTTGAACATTTTATTATGTTACCACACAGTTCTTTATTATTATTTTATTTTTTTTGGTGGGGCCTTTTGAATAAACTCTTGAACGCTCCTTTTTTTTTTTTGGTATAATAAAATATTACCTACTTTAACTGTTAATGAAACTTATCAAATATTACTTACCTACTTTATAATCATGTGAACAACAAAAACAACAAGAAGTTTCCCCTAAAATAATTTATTGAATCAAAAAGAAATGAAACTTTGGATAAGTTGTGAAGCAAAACAAGTAAAAAAAAAAAAACACCACCATTTATGGGGGCATAAAAAACAGCAGCCAAAAGTAACATGCAAATAAAATAACAGGAAAGCCTCAAAGCTGTAAGTAATGGGATTTTGGAGCCGTCGAACCAACAACTTCCCTTACACAGACCTACATAGGTGCGCTTGCAGGAGGTTCTCTTTCTGGGAAAACACAATATTGTGCATCCACTTGTGTGGCCGGCCGTAATTCACTCAGCTTTGACCAATTCGGACAACTTGCAGTTGTCATTTGGCAGTTCTCGCACAGATTTGCGCGCAAAATCGGAAAAATCTCTGCTGAAAAGAAGAACCTTTTCAAGTTGTGTGCAGTTCAAAAGCATAGGGAAGCATGTGTAATGACATGACAATTCTTAATATGGAATAGTAATTCCAATACGCTTTCTAAAAAATTTCCGACAATGAACTTTTGCAAAGTTTTGTCTCTTTCAAATATGACCACTATCAAATCAGACCATAGCAAGAGTTCAAGAGCGCTCACTTGCCTAATACTATCGCAATGCAATCAGCGTAGTATCTCGTTATGTAATCATAGAATACATCACCCTCAGGTGGCCTGTTATGGCTTAAAAAACATCTTTTGTACTGTCAGCCATAAGTTAAGGCTGCTAAAACGGTATATTGATGTGCGTTTTGTGAAAAAGAGCGCCATCAGACGGTAGAGTTCAGTTTTCATACTATTACCGATTATAAAACCAATCAATACATTTTTCAATTTGTTAGATGTGATAATATATAGCTCATTATTGTAAAATCGCTGAACTGTTTGTGCATATATATATATATATAAGTAATTAGAGGATATTTGAACTAGGTCTTCAAGCTCCCTACTTCTATCCTTCCATTTTTTACAACTAGGACCCATGACCACATACATGTGGAAAAGGTAAATGATCTCCAATATAAGTATTTTGTGATGAACCAACACTCATTAGTTGATCCAGATTATCTCCCACACACACATATAATCAGTGCTCAGTTTATATTAAGGTAGCAAATCTTCAAACTTTAATGGACAGGATTCAATCTTCTCTACTCTTCAACTCATCAGTCATTCATATCATTGAAAATCTGATGATGGAATACTCAAAGACCTTATTAATGTCAATATTATTGTCATGTCTTAAAAAAAAAATATTGTCATGTCCATGTTGACTTTAAATCACTCTGTCCCCTCATGTATAAGATCTTAACATGTCCATCATCAGATTTTTATTGATATAGATGGTTGAAGAGTTGGAGAGTGGAGAAGATTGAAGCCCATCCATTAAAGTTTGAAGATTTGCTATCTTAATTTAAATTTTGCATTGATTATATATGTGTGTGGGAGATGAATGGTGGTTCAGCACGAAGTATGCACATTGGAGATTTTTTTTTTCATATGTGTCGTCATGTATATTGGTTACATAGGATGGAGTTGATGACTAAAGGGAGCTTGAAAATCTGAGTTCAAATCCTTTTTAATTACATTAAGTTCAGTATAGACAATATACTTGTATTTAAATATTATATATATATTGTAAACTCTCCTTCCTCCTCCAGGCTACTTCTCCACCTTCCGCACACACATACGCAATCTACAGAGTGGACGACTCGGAATCGACAGTGATGGGACAACACATTATGAAATGCCAAGGTGCCAAATTGCAACTCTAATGAAGACATTATATACTACTCTTAGTATCAGTTAATAATTGATCTAATTATCTACGTTAATATTTGATGAATGGGATAAACAAATAAAATTTTGAACAAATAAAACACTAAGAGTAATATTACATTAATAATAATAATAATTTAGGAACTTCTTAAATCTTAATGGAGAAGAGAAGAATCTCAACTCCACAATGTAACCTAAATCTCTCAGCACAATCCCCATCCATCTCACATAAAAGTCACAATTAAAATTTGAGTAAACTTAAATTATTTCCTTGCCCATCATCATCATCACAGTTCATCTCTCTACCACACTCTCGATCATATTTTAGTTTTGCAGATATTAATAATTGATAATTATAGACATTTTCTTATTAATTTTCATTCACCAACTCTTCACTATTATATGATGAACTCATCTCAGGTCTTCAGAATAGTAATGTGTGAAAACTTAAATACTGTTAAGAAATTATTTGTGATCAATGAATACTCTCCCAGTGATTACAGTTATAGTCGATCTTGGCTCAGTTTAGTTAAGCCAATGTCCACTCTCCTTGTTTAAAATAATAAATAAAATTTCAGTTATAAATATTTGCCTGTAAACAACTTAAACACTTTGAGAATTTAAAATTTAACTAATAAATTTCACCTGGGAAGGTATTCGAATCCAGTGAATGGAGAAGGGGTTTTATGTCCACCCACAGCATTCAATATCACGTGACAACCTTATTGTATATTATAATGTTAATTTTAATATTGCTAAATTTATTTGACTATAATTCCTATACTTATTATCTGAGTTTGCAGTGTTTAAAATAATTTTCTCTCTTTTCTACAATGAAAGCTTTCTAGGAATCTTAAATATAATAAATTAATCGCTCAAGTACTTTATCATGATGCAGTTATAAGTAGTTAAAATATAATTGAATTCAAATACTAATGTAATGCTGTATGATTTATGATTATGAATGTGATTGGATTTCTGGAATTTTTAGGATCCACAAAACATTGAGACACAGACAAGGCTTTTATCTAAAATTTTCAAATTTTATTAACAGTAATAATTATAAGGTATTTGCATTATTTACACATCTCCATAGCTTGTAAGCTTTTATTCTTGAAACATATAAAATATAAAACATTATCATATTATTAAGATGGGGTTCACACCTGCTGCAGAATTGTCTTTCTTTTCTAACATGACTTTACTATTCTGACTGTCAGTAAGTTACAGAACATATTTAATACTATAACGAACAACTATTAACTTATTATAATCTATTTTAAACTCTAATAAATTTTTCTTTGCTTTAATTCTAACTACAGATTACATTCACTAACATATGGTTAATGACACTGGTCATAAAGAACTCTTTTAGCTAAGAAATACACTTATAAATTATGTATTAATTCGAGCAAATTAATATGCCTTAATAAACTATTTTAAATTTCTCACTCCTATAAAGCATTTTGCTTACCCTTACATCCATAGATAAACTGTTCAAGCATTGAAGAACTAGCTCTCATATGGGTCGCACTTTCACATACCCATGCATAGATAATATCCATTGTCCCCAACATTCCAGCGAAGATCTGTTCTGGCGGTAATCTGGAAATTCGATGCCCACTGCTTATCACAGCATAAAACACAATTTTATTTTCTAAATTTGAAATTTCAAATTCTATAATTTTTATTGGCTCTTAATCAGCTATGTAAAGCTAAGCCAGGTGTGATATATCACTACAACAGATTGTACTTTAACTCTTACATGCCATAAAGAAACAATGAACTGATTCTATGACTCTACCAGCAACATTAACAATATTTACTCTTAATATTCTTCAAACAAATATACAACCGTAAGGAAAAAGAATTTGAAATCAATATAAGTGTCGGCAATGACCTATAATACTAGAGAGCATCTTTTCATAAGGGCTGAGATATGCTAGAACTCGTCATTAAGCATATAAATATGGATGAGCTTGCACAAAGCACTACTATCATTAACACAGAAATCATTTTATGGTGTACCATGAACATAGGATGGGCAATTCATCCACAACTTCTAACTTCTTCAAATTTTACTAACTACTTAATGAGCGAGATATACTCCAGCTCTACTGGCCAGGTGATGATAACTCAACCAACCTCAGGAGTACAAGAGTCATTCACCAATCTGCACACATATATGAAAATTTAACTCTAATTTCTACACACAAAATATTGCACCAATGTATTAGCCAATAATTTTACAAGCTTAAATACGCTTACATATAAAATCAATTTCTATCTTTAATAACTAAAAATAAGAAATGCGCATCGTTCATATAATAATTTTTTCTCAATTGGGACAATGCTTTCTCGTTTTATCAACAACATGCATTCAAAGTAAAAACATATCAATTTTGCTATAACTAAATTTTAAAGTAATAAACCATTCTAATAAACACCGTATACATTATATCCTTTCATTGATATTTCTCATTCGTATCATTAGGGCAAAGCAATATTTTATTATTTCAAAGAAGGCATATATTTAAATTACTATGCTAATTTAACTTTGAAGAAAATATTTACTAACACATATCTATAATAAATGGTACTATAACTTATATGTATAATAAATGGTACTATAATGCATTAAAGAAATGGCTTATAGAAGCAAATAACAGTTAATAAAAAAAAATATTTATAGTCTCTTTCCCATACAGCCATTCCAAGTTCCTTTCATATTCCTGCAGTGGTAATTATCCCTTAATAGTTCTGTGTGCACACATTATCCAACAATTAATCCATGGAAATTTAAAAAGATCATTTTATTAAGTAATCCACAAAGTCTATATTCAGGAGTGAAGCACAATTTCTTTTTCTTATTAGAGTTTGTATTACGGTATCACATTTTTTTAAGATACGCAGATAACAATCCAGAGAGTTTTGTTTTTAAGGTTCACAAGTTTAGTTAGATGAGCAATAATTTTGTAAACACTGATTTAATTCCTTTCAGGTAGTGTAGGTTTCTTCGAATAGGATTTCATTTACCATTTTAATATAATTCAACCAGCTTTATCTTAATTTATCCTGGTGATGAATAAGTCTTTCGTTCACTGCTGATTATACTGGCAAAGTCAGATAATTTGAAGTATTTTTTACATAAATTATAGCACTATATTCCTGGAAATTCTCAATGGTTTGTGATATCTCAGTTTGATAAACATTTAAAATATTATTTCATATAATAACCATTTAGTTTTCATTGATAAAATCAGCTTTTTCAGACATTAATGATGCAGACAGCATTTTAGGTGGGATTTAACATATACGTTGATATCATAGTTCAGTTCCACACTTTCCTGTTATGATGATTATTTTCTTTCTAAATCTTTTGTAACACAAATAGTAAAATTTATCCATCATTAGAATTGAATAATTAAAATAAACATTCATTAAACTTATGGTTTCCATACTTTTCTCGAAGTAAAATTTTGTCTTCGGCTGATGTTGCATTACTTTCCGATTAGTTGTGGCGATGACGGTCGTATAAAGAATCATGATAATGATTACCTTCAGGAAGAATTAATATATGCCTAATGTGGGCAGCTTAAGCACATAGCATATTTTCACAATAATACAAATTTTGATTTAAATTTTCAGTCAGAGATTACTCTATATTAGTTTAAATTAAGGATTTTAAACCCGAATGGAGTTATACCCCAGACAAAATGAAGAGAAGCCACTTCCCAGAAAATGGTTGAGTTTTATAAACCTGTTCTGCCAATTAATCTCTAAATGACGATTTCTGTCAATTAAACCATATACTCTAATTTTAATTGACTATTTATTCTTATTTTCAACTTAATTATTCACATTCAGACAGAAATCACATGGTTCTTGCTAGATCTTTTCCCGCTCCTCGTGGAAAACTGCTTGAAAGAACAAAATGAAAATTTTTTATTAAGTAAAAAAAAAAAAATACATAGCAGACTGTATGTGAACTCAAAATTTTAAATGAGAACTAGCTGCTATGGACATAAAATTAAGATAAAATAAATGCTATTTCAATTAGCTTTCCAATGATACCATACATGTCCAATAATAATTCGTAGCTATTTCTATAATTAATTTTTTTTTCATTTATTTCTAACATGCATACTCACACACATGCAATTCTGCTTGAACAGTTTTAATGCTGTTACTAACCTTTGATTTCCTATACAAACTTTATCTAATAAATATTCTATAGCTAAAATTTTAATCCCCCAATCAATAAAATTTTCATCAACCAATTTCTTACTAACTAAAAATCATATTTACTTTACAAAATATTTATCCCTCCCTTCTGATTTTAACACATCAACTATATTAATTTGACCATTTATGATGCTTTAAATCCCTATTACATCTACATTATAATTAAACGATTTTTATTTCAGGCATTACATATCAGACAATTCATGAAAGTTTATTCAAACTTTTATTTTAATCTGCAATTACTATTCTTTAAATAATTTATATTAAATTTTAATCTGCAATTACTATTCTTTAAATAATTTATATTAAATTTAATGCATTTTCTGAGAAAATGTTGATCTAAATCAATGTTAACAGAATCAGCTTCAAACTAAGGAAGCTTTGGTTAAAACCAAAGGTTTCAATATATACGTCTAAATAAAGTTGAGTTAATTTTTTAATTGTGTACAGACATTTACATGTATAATTGTTACTCTTTATTGTTATTTTCACTCTAGAAAATTTTACATATAATATGAATATCTTTGAATGTTATTAAAAGATAATATATGCAAATGAGCTTAGATTATGCATGAAGGAGTTTTACAAAACCTATAATGGTTTACTCAATTGTTGAACTGATACAGGAATATATCTGTAGTCATCACAGAGTGTTTCTGAATAATAAATAGTCATAATAGAATCATTGCATATATCTATGTGTATAAGAAATTATACTTAATGGTAACACCGTTTTATGAACTATTAAATTACTGTGCATGGGAATAAGTTAATTCTTATAATCAAGATTTTAATGGACCTCAGAGATTACGAAATAATTTCTAATAGCTTTTAATTATCTTATTTATATACATTTTTTTTATAAGTTAAGAAACTTGTGTTGCTAAGTTTAATTTGCTCTAGTATTTATTTTAATAAAACTTGCTACCTGTCTGCTGTTGAACGAAATTCCTCCAGGATACAGCAGAATCTCTCAGTCGACAGGTTTTTTTTATAATAATTGCATCAATAGTAGCAGAATGTCGCAGATATGGCTGAAGCAGAACAACTTGTGCATATATCTGGAACAGATCATTTTGTTAATAGAAGGATCAGTGTAAGAAGAACCATCAAGAGAAAAGACAATTTATAATGGTATTATTAAATAACATCATCTACAAATTTGATTTAAATAATGCTTTGGCTTGGAAAATTTATGTTAACAAGTTGAAAGATACAAGTTTATTAATAGAATCTATGATGACAAAGTTAATGTTGCTATGCTTTTGTTGTCCTCTGGAAAAAAAATGTTGCAAGTAGCTAAACATGATATTCCAAAATATATGAGGAGTTAAGGAACAAGGTAAATGCTTATTTTCTTTCAGTTTGTAGCAATTAAGTGATTGGTGGCACACATAAAATTTGGAGTAGAAAGCAGTCACTTTGAGAGAAATATCAAGATTATGATATTGTGTTAAGAACATTCACAAAAGAATGTAATTTTAAGTTGGATTATGTGCTATTAGATCAGTTATTTTATGGATTGATGGATCACAACTTCAGGAAAATTTTGTTAAGTGAACTTAACCTTACATATAACTGCGCAATGGTACAATATATTGTACAGAAATGTTGAAGAATGCTTTCGAATTTTAAGTTACAATGTATGTGCCTAAGGCCCCAATGACTATTAATAAAACAAAAGCTGATAGTCCAGTCCTTAGAAATCCAAATGATGTTTAATTCTTACTGCTGGGGGAAAAGGTCATGCAAAGAAATACTAAAAATTTAGAAAAGAAAAATGTAGTCTGTAGTTTAAGAGAACTTTTAACTCACAGTTTCCAAAATAAACACAGGGGTATAAAATCTAAGTCAAGTCCGGACTTTAAATTGCAGGGAGGCAATATAAAAGGAAAATATGATATTAAGATTAATGATGCAGAGAATGGTTGTATTCTATTGGATATCTTTATTTGCGAGCAAAAACTGTTATGGAAATGGATAGTGATGCTGATTTATCTTTGTTATCACAGAAAGACTGATTTAAAATTATTGAAAAAAATAAAATGGAGTTGATGCTCAAGAAAATAGATTTGATAACCACGGATGTAAATAGGAATAAAATAGTTATGCAGCAAAATAATTATTCATTAAAATCAATTCCAGAGACAAATTTCTAACATTGTGTACAGTTAAGAGACACTTCAGTACTTTACTAAGTAGAAACTGGCATAGATCACTTGGAATTTGAATAAAGAGAAACAATAAAGCTGATTTACAATGGTATAGCAAATCAAGGGCAGTAGTCTGGGCTGATAAAAATGATAGTAATATCAAGAAGTGGAATTCTAAAACATTGAACAGTTCTAAGATTGTCATTTGTACTAGAAATGATCTTGGATATAAAACTATATAAAATTGGATAAAAGTACAGATGGCCAAAAAGTCAACTAAATTATATAGTGAGGCCTATATGAAATGTATATCAAAGTTTGTCTACATACAGTGGTTGCATCATTTCGATTGACCACACACTCATACCATTGGAAGGCTAAAAGTAAGTACTTACTTTGCTATAATAGAGACACCATGGAATAGCATGAATAAAAGCCTTAGCAAGATCACATGTATGGTGACTTAATATGACCCAGGAAACAGAGCTAATGGTAAAGAATTATTCATAATGTCAATCTACTGCTAATTTGCTTCCAAAAAGACTGAATAACTGGCCAAAATCTATGGAACCATGGAAAAGATTACATTTGGACCATGCCAGGCAATGAATGTTACATTTTTTAAATTGCTATAGATTCATACTTCAAATGAGTGGAGTATAAACTCTATCAAAAATACAAATATTATCAAGGCATTAAAAGAAATCCCCAAACCAGGAATACCCAGAAACTTTTGAGATTAGACAACGGAATGGTTTTGCATTGCAGATGTTTAAGGATTTTTTTAGCTGATAAGGGAATATGCCAAGTTTTGATACTCCCATACTATCCCAAATCCAATGATTTACTTCCAAAAGACAGTTAAAACAATTTAAATTGACATTGAATAAATCAGAAAACCAGGATATAAATGAAGTTATAATAGACACAAATGTTTTTTCACCATGTAACTTGACAATGAAAACATGACAAAATTGTTAATGCATAGAAAATTTTGCATGCATCTGTCAAAGTTATTACTAACTAATAAAGTAATTGCTGAAAACAATTTAGATCACAAAATATTAAAATCAAGTATATCATACTTGGTCTATTTGTTCCATGGAATAGATTTATTATCTTAATATGGCATATTTGATAAATCATGGAATTTTTTATGTGCTCTTTAAAATCATTATTATACATTTATGTATATGATCGAGATAGATTTATGAATGTATGTTTATTTAAAGTATATTCTGTAACTGTTTTTACATAGTATAAAGTCCTGTGACTATATGTATTTAATATTTACACATAAAGAAATTAAAGAGTGGGGTCATTTCCATATAAATTAACTTTAAATCTGTTGTAGCAGTGATGTTGCCAGGGAAACCATCAATTGCCATTGATCATTCCCAAGGCTAAATCATTTTTGTACTTTATTGTTCACTAATAGCATTTTTATCATAGGTTTAATTGGAAATAAAAATCGATATATTTTTATTTTATAAATTTAAACCTAGATCAACTAGTTTTACAAACACCAAGATTCAGAAGATCATAACTTCTTTTAACATCCTGTGATTAATATTTTATCTCACTCAGACAGTTGTTTAGATCATAAATCCATGAAAAAATTCTAATCTTAACATATTTAACTCTCTGGAGGAGATGAAACATTATTCACAGGATGTTAAAAGAAGTTCTGAGTTCTACTGCTTGTAAAAATAACTGATCTAGGATTAAATTTATATAACAACCTGGGCTTGAAATAAAAGATATTTACTTTTATTTCTAATTAAACCTATGACCAAAAAAGTTATTAGTAAACAATAGAATAAAAAAGTGGTTTAGCCTTGGAAATTATTGTGGTGATTGATGGTTTCCTAGCAACATGGAAATGATCACACACTTTAATTTGTTTATATCAAAAATCCACAAAAAATTCTAGTCTTAATATTTACATGTGTATATATATTGATCTATGTAGATATATTTATTGTTGCATATTATATTGGAAATGAGCTAGATAGTTGGAATAATATTTTAGGACTGTGTAACAGGAAGTAGCAAAAAATTAAAATAAGATAATGATAACAAACCAAGAGATCCATTATGATACTAGTGCAATCCTTCCATTATTGGCGCTTATATTAGGAAATATCCATATAGTAATAATAAGCTGAGGTAGAATGAACATAATAGTAATCTTTGACATTCAATATCTGTATATAAAGCTATTTATTAAATATTTTATTATAGAATCTATCATTTTCACATTTAATAAAAAAATGACTGAAGAAAGTTACTTATTTTGATGCTCATTTCTAAAAAATGATTACATGTGTTTTTATAATGTATTAGAATAAAAGCTATGATTATGGTACACATTGTATTGAAAGCATGCTCAAGCATGAATAAAGCCAATTTTTAGATTATCATGTCTACCTTTTCTTTATAAATATCTGAACATTTATATGTTTAAAATTATAAGTGCAAAGGAAAGAGATAAGATATTAAATGAAATATGTAAAAGTATTTATATTTTGTAATACATTTTTTAAATTTATTAATGCATATGTACAATTTTATATTTTTGTAAGTAATTCTTGATATGTTTTTGTTTTAAACAATGTTTTTATGTACATAGAAGGTAATCAGTAGAGAATTCTATCTGTATATTACATTTTGTAATACATTTATTTTAGTTACTATTATATATTTATAATTTTTAATATATTTTGTTCAATAGATGACTATATATTCATATTGCTTTATGCAGAAAACTAGTTCAGATAAATTTTATTTATATAACTTGATTTAAACTATTTTTATAACTATTGCATTATATATATATATATATAATGTATGCATATATATATAATTTAAATATTAATAATAGAATTAGGAATTTTTTATATTTTGGACAGGAAAGAAATAGAGAAATGTCTAGAAGAAAGTAATGTAAAGCCTTCAGAATGTTGTTCAAATTTGCCACACTGTAAAAAGAGACCACCAATAATTCGATCAGGTTGTTCAAATAATCAGAATTTACAAGATCTTGTTACCAAACTTAAAGTGTAAGTTTATGCTACTTGTCAATTTTCTTGAATATCTGTCTTATTTAAAATATTTTAAATTCACAAGCATTTTTATCTATTTAGTAATTAATGTATATTTTTTTATATATTTAACCAAAAATTGAATTTAATATTATATTATAGTATTACTAAAGATGATATAGATGTAATTTTATTTACCATATTAAATTTGACCTTTTTAGATATGTTCAATCATATTGTAATTATTAAAATAAATAAAAAACTATGTCTGTGATAATTTGTCTAGTTTATATTGACCTTTTTATAAATGCAAACTATTTTTTTTAGTAGAATGATTTCACAATTTCCTTATAGACTGGCAAAAATATAATGTTAAATCTCATTTTAATATTTGTTAAGCTTATCTAAATATCAACATTGACTCATTTAGTATTTTTTAAAATCAGAATTATAAAAGGAAATGGATAATAGTAAACATGAACCAAAGGGTTCATTTATTCACCAATTTTTAATTTCAGAAAATTCAGATTCACTAAATATTTAAAACAAAGCAATACCAGTATATCTTTTTTATAAAGAATATTTCTGTCACAATATGATTGAGGAAAAAAAAAATCAATTAAAAATAATGTTGCAATTGTCAGGCAGATAACAATCTACAGATTAAATACCCCTGTTTTACATCATATACACTAAAATATCCAAAACCAATAATCTCTGGAAAAAATAAAAATGCAGTCTAAATTTGTCAGAAGCACTTTAGATTAAGGGCATTAACAATTAGAAAATTAAACAATTTCCACAAAATGAATAATGTTGGATTGGAATACAGGAAGATGATCTATACAAGTATAATTAAAAGTACCACAAAAAATTCATTAGATGTACCAATTTATACTGGACAATATGCAAGACAGTAGTGATGTAGCTTTATTAGGTAAGCTGAAAAAGTCATATGATGTTTTGTAGATATGTACCATTGTAGTTAAAGAATGAAAGTTGACTATAATTAACATTAATTTGGAATCGCTAAAATATATAGCTACTGGTTTAATTACAGATCTTTATACAGGAAAGTTGGCTTGGATTCAAAATCTTAAATGTTTTTCATTTCAAGGTATTAACAATTATCAACTTAAAGATGGTTGCTGGATTTTTGAGTGCAATTTCTCCAAAGCTTATTGTTAATAAAGATTATTAACTAGATATTATTATGAGAATGAAATGTATGATAAAAATTCACCAATATATTTACATAAATTAGAAACAGCGCATGAGTTTGAAAAGGATTGTATAAGGATGATATAATTTACAGACAGTAAAAAGGGATAGAAAAATAAAAGAGGCTATTTATATTAGTAGTATTAAGTCCATTTTAAATAGAGATTTGGGCCTGAAAAAAATTTTGATATAAAGTAAAAAATAAAAAATTTAAAAAAATTTAGTTATATAAAAAATAGGAAGAGGGAGTTTTTTACTTTGTGCTGGCTAAGTAGAACTTTTTTATGTGGATTAATCATCTGAGATCATCGATACAAAGATTATTTATTTATTGTGTAAAGTGAGAGAAAATTGTGATTACGAGAAATAAATATAATTGAATTTAGAAAGATTGGGAATTGTTAATGTTTAGAAAGTGTTTGTTTGCCATTTTAAATGTAGAAGTTAAAAAATTATTTTGTTGAATGTGTGTTAATGTAAGGATATTTTATAACTAAATTGTATGTAAGATTAGTTGGTTTTTTAGTAAGTTTGCTACTAAAAAATTTTTTTTTTTAAATTTAAGAAAGGAAATGATTTATTTGAGGAAAAAAATAATATTTTGGAGACCTATGGTCAGAAAACTTGTCGTTATTGATCAATTGTCATTGAAAGAAAGTAGAATTTTTATCTTTCATGCAAGGAAGTTTGAAGAGTCGGAGAGGAAGTATAAAGACAAATATAGAGTAATTGACTTCGAAAATAAGGAATATGGATTGCATTTGTATTCCACAATGCTGTATAATGGTAAGAAAGAAATTAGACATACTATGATAGAGTGTACTGTATGTGATGAGTTTTATCGCTTGAAATATTTATATAAGACTAGGAAAGATGTAACAGGTTTATGGTTATGTAGACAGTGTGTAAATGTGATAAAAGAGGTAAAAAAGTTGTTTCTAAGTGTAGATAATTTAAGGAGAAAGTCAGGAGAAATGGAGAAAAATGTAATCGAGGAAGATAGGATAGAGAATGATTGTAGAGGGGTAACAGGAGATATGATTGGAAAAATTAGTAGTGAAATAGAGATGGTTAGTCAAAGAATAAGTAAGATAGAGGAAGAGGTAAAGGATGTAGAAACAAAATTAAAATCATTAGAGATGAAGTATGAGCAAATGAAGGAATTATTGAAAAGTAATGATAATGAAGAAGTAGATAAGGAACTCAGAAAGTGGTAGATAATGTTATGGATGAAGCAAAAAAAGTAGACTATGAGACAGTATTGATAGGAGATTCATTAATTAGAGAATGCGGAGATATAATTGCAAGGGAAGATAGGAACGGGTATGTAGGAGTATGTTTGCCTGGAACTAGAGTTAGGGATGAAAGTAAAGAAACAAGGGTGTAGAGATGTATATGTTATGATAGGGACTAATAATTTGTCAGAACCATCAGAGAGAGTAATGGATGAGTATATAGAATTGATTGGGAATTTGAGTAAGATTAAAGGAAGAGTAGGAGTAGTTGGATTATTACCCAAGATTTGACAAGAGGTATATGTTAGATAGGGCGTGTTCTATAAATGAGAGATTGAAAAATTGTGTGAGATAAATGATGTCATGTTTGTGGGTGTGTGGGATTTTTTTATTGGAAAGAGGGAGTTATATAATAAAGATAGTTTGCACTTAGAAAAACAAGAGTGTAAAGTTTTAGGGAGTTTGATTTATAAAGAATATAGTTCGGGAAACTTATAAACGAGGGTGGGGATTTAAGTAGCAGTGTTATCAGAAAGAAGATGAATGGACAAGATGTAAGTAATAATCAAAGGGTAGTTGATTTAGATATAAATGTAGATGTGGAGAGGGAATGGGTCTGTAAAATTAATGGTAAGCAAGTTATTTATAAATATAATGGAGAGGAAAGAGGCAAAAGAATTTATAAAAGAGTAGTTAGGAAAGAAGAAATTATTAAAATTGGGTATTTGAATATGCAATGTGATAGGAGACCAAAGAAGTGGCTGGAATTAAACAAAGCAATTAAAAATGAAGAGCTTGAGGTATTAGCAATAGTGGAAACACATCTAAAAGAAGTAGAAGAACCTATTCTGGAAGACTTGGTATGGCAGGCTATAAATAGAAAAGAAAAAGAAAAAAGGGATGGTGGTATAGGAGTTACGTCAAAAAAATATTTAAATACTGTTAAATGTCAAGAACATTTGTGGTTTGAGATAAGGTTAGGAAGACATGAAATGTATGGTGGCTATAGTGTATATAGCCACTGGAGATAATCAAACTATAATGGAGTGGAACAGTAGCATATATGAATGCTTAGTTAAGAATATACAGAGTTTCAAAGAAAAGGGGAAGAGAATAATGGTTATAGGGGATGTGAATGGGCATATTGAAGAAATTGATAATGTAGGTAATAAGAATGGATAGCTTTTGAAGAGTTTTTGTCAGAAAGTGAGTTTGAGCATTGGAAATTTATCGAATATTTATGAGGGACAATATACCTGATCTAGAAATAATATATTTCACACAATATATTATGCATTAGTAGAGAAAGAGGGAATGAATAAAGTATGGAAAATTAAGATGTTTGATAATGAAGAGCAAGTATATAATAGTGATCATAACTTCTTTATAATAGAAATGATTAGTAATGTGATGAAAAATAGTAATAAAAGTAGAAAGGATAGTGAAAGATGTGGATGGAGAGTGAAGTTAGAAGAGTATAAAATAAAAGTTGAAGAAACCATGGAAGAGTTAGAATATAAGGACTGGTGTGATGAAGTAGACAAAGTGGCAAATAGAGTTTTAGGTGAGAATATTCAGAAGAATAAAAGTAATAAGAAAGTGAGAGTTAGTAAAAGTGTAAAAAAGAAGGGGGGAAAGCATGCAGAGAATATAAGTGTGCTATTAAGAACAAAGAAAGTGAAAAAAATGTTAATGCTAAATGGGAAAAGTACTTAGAAAAAAAAGAAGCAGGCTAAAATAGATAATTATAGAGAGAGAATGAAATTGAATAGTAAACTGTTGGAAGATATTAATAAAAGTGGAAGAGATGGGAGTAAAATATTTTGGAAATACATTAAAAGATGGAATGTAGGGGCGAGAGAAATGGTATTACTAGATAATGAGGGAATAAAACGTAGTTCTAGAGAAGAATTAGAAATAATCTTAAACAATTATATAATGGATATAGAAAAGATGCTAGATGTGAAGGGCAGAGTTATAGTAAGCACGAGGGTATATACTAATGGGAATATACAATTTACAGAAAATGAACTAAATGAGGCAGGTAAGAAATTGAAAGGTGGAAAGGCAAGAGGTTTGGATGAATGGGCAGCAGAGATGGTAATGAATTTAGGGCATAGGGCAAAAATAAAACTTATCTTGTTTTAATAAGATGGCACACGAGAGAGATTTTCCGAGTAGTTGGAGTAATACAAGAGTAAGGCTACTATTTAAAGGGAATGGTAAGTATCATAGAAAGTTAAAACAATTATAGACTGATAGCAGTAATGTGTGCTATATAAAGTTTTCTCATATGTGGTAGTTGGAATGATTGCAAAATGAATAGAAGAAAATAATATAGTGGGAGAAATGCAAGGAGGTTTTCAATCAGATAAGTGTATAGGAGATAGTTTATTTGTAGTTACACAATTTATGGATATGGGTTTTATAGATATAGATTATGAGTAAGTTTAGTAAATTTGGGAATGGATAGAGCTTTACTGGATATTATTAAGAAATTATATGAAAATAATTACTATACATGTCAATTAGAGAATATAGAATCAATTAAAGTTAAAAATGGGGTGTGACTAAGGCAAGCATGCCCTATATCACCTATTTTGTTTTTGTTGTATTTGAGAGAAATGGAGAGAGCAATAGAAAGATTAGGAAAAGAGATAGAGATACCATTAATAGGTGGCAAGGGAGTATATACATTGTCAGGTCTTTTATTTGCGGATGATGTTTTTTTATGTGCAGAGAACATACACAAAGATGGGTAAAGATATGGGGATTAAATTTAGTGAAGAAAAATCCAAAGTAATGATGATTAATTCTGGGGAGAGAGAAGACAAAGAATTTTTATTGGGGGATATAAAGTTAAATGTGATGAATCGATATAACTATTTCGAATCGTCCTAAGTAATCGGAGAAATTGCTTGGATGAATGGAGAAAAAATTGATAAATGAAGCTAAGAAAAGAAAGGGATTGATAAAGAAATTAACAGTATTTTCATATAATAAAAATGATGTAGCTAGAATTGTATGAAAGGGAGTGGCAGTAGCAGGGTTAACATATGGTAATGATGTGCTATGTGTTAGGAAAGTGGTGTTAGATTACTTAGAAAAAATACAAAGAGAAGTAGGAAGATATGCATTAGATGCAGAAGTGTGGATGGCAAAGGAGGCAATTCAAGGATAAATGGGATGGTCAAGTTTTTATATGAGAAATGCAAAAAGCAAAATGAAAATGTTCAGTAGATTGCAGTTTATGGATAATAAAAGAATAGCCAAAATAGTATTTAATTGGGTTATGAATAAAGGACAGACAACAAGATGGGTGAGAAAGGTAATGTTATATGCAGAAGATTTGGATAAAGGCTTTATGTTAGTATACTTATAAAAAAGGTGGGATGTTTGTGTTAAGAGAATTGTTGAGTGTTATAGTGTTAAGAAATGGGATAGAAGAATAGATGCATTAATAAAGAATAGGGAGTTGGAGAGAATATTGGGCGTGAGTTAATTTATGATAATAGCAAGGAAAGTATTTTACTGTTTAAGGCTCGAATGGGATATTTACCAAGAAGAGAATGTACACACAAATGAAAAAATATTGGTGATTTAGTCTGCAAGTTGTGTAAGGGAGGCATAGAAAATATTAGGCATCTGTTAATTGAATGTAAATGCCTGAAAGCAGAAAGGGTACAAATAATTGAAGAATAAATACAAGCAAAGTGATTATACAGAAAGGGGGTTCTTGGTTTTTACACTGGGTTTGGGAAAAGATAAGAGGAATTTAGATATAAAGACCATGGAATTGACAAAGATTATGTTGTGGAAATGGGATGAGTAGGATAGAGAAAAATATGGAAAAACTTAGGTTGGGGAATGGAAAGAGAAGTCAAAGTGGCTAACAGGTTTCTCTGGGCATAGTTGCTGCAAGATTCTTAACTCCATATAAGGAGAAGTCACAGTGCATCATATCACATCAAAATTTAAAAAGGGAGTTACTAAAGGTAAATGGTAAATTTTTAAAATTTAAAATTAGTAGTTGAAGTTAAGAGATATAAAAGGTAGGTTAAAATGTGTTTAAAATAATAATAATATAGATTAAAATAAATTATAAATATTGATTGTTAGTAAAACGAATAATAATAATGTAAAATATAAAAAATATTAAGTTAGAATTCGTTTTTAAAAATTAATAAGAATAAAATAAAATAAAGAATAAAAATGGAATATATATGTATAGGAAGTTTTAATTAATAAATATAGAATGTAAAAAAGGGTAAAAAAATTATATAATATTTAAAAGATAATAAATAAATGATGATTATAAAATGTATATATAGAATGTAAATGATATGTTCATGTATTTATATGTTTGTATTATGTTGTAGTTCTGAAGAAACTGTAAACTGTAAAAGAAGGTGGTAAATAAAACATTGTGTAACAGTAGTAACATGCATGAATGATTTAATATTATATGATATTCTGAGAATATTTACACTAGATATCTTAGTATAGAATAAATAGAATGAATTATCACTAAAAACAATAATTTTTATCAATAAAGTTTGTTTTAAATGAAGAAATATAGTAAACATTAAATTACCTTGAATCTTTTATCACCGTAAGTGTTTAGATATATTTATGAAAACTTATTTGCCATCAAAAAACAAGTTCTACTTTTACTGATATTTAATATGCATATGTGTATTTCATTTGAAAAAGGAAAAAAATAATATAATATTGAAATAATACAACACAGCTGTAATAATTGATCTAAAAATATAAATATAATTAAATTTAAATGGATATTTTCTGATCAGTCATTAGAGGTTTAATCAAAATTTGAAATAAAAATGCTTTCAAGTGTAAGAACTGACTGTAATATTTAATAGCTTTGTTATTTTTTTTACTAAATAACAATTATATATATATATATATATAAGAAGATAGATATGAGACATATGGTTATACAAAGTTGAATTAAATTTAGAGATAAAAAACTTCATCCCTCAGTATTTAGTTTTATAAATTATTTTTAATTTTAAGTGCAAATATATTTTTATTTTATTTAATATTTTATTTGTAATAAAATTATGAAAATAAATAAATTCATGAATTATATATAGTTTCTATAAACACTAAACTTCATAGCTTTATTTCTAAACTAGTTTCAAATATTGAAGTTATAACCTTAATAAAGATAATTCTGCATGCTTAATTAGGAAAAATCTAATCTAAAATATACAGTTCTATTATAGTAAATTGTCTATCCTTTGTTTGGAACTATGTAATATTTACCAATGAGTAAAAAAATAACCGATAAAAAGTAAAGTATGCATCTGAATTTACAGCAAACATATATTAAATAAAATGGAAATAATATATTTGCAAGACAAATAATAGTTTATTTACCAAAAGATTATTCTTCAATAAAAAAAAAAAAAAAGTTTCATCCATGACAAATAAAATATACATTGAAATGTAAATAAAATGAAAAAACTCATATATTTTGCATTAAAAATATGTATTAAATAAAAGAAAGCAAAAAATAATCCATGGTGATAGATGGTTTAAGAGAAACAATCAATAACAAATCAAGTCCAGGTATTGAGGACAAATGCAAATCCATATCAAATGAATAAATAAAACATGACATTGAATTATGTTTCAGCAACTAAAAAATAATAATTGTTATATTTGATTAAAAAATTATATAACACAAATGTCTTATAAAGAATAAATAAGGTTGTGTGTATGCATATAAAATTAGTCAATATTAAAAGACCTTAAAAATTTACTTTAGAAAAAATTAATTTGCACAATAAGTAAAATTATGCAAATACATAAATGATGTAGATATACTAATTAGCAAAAAGACAATAATGAAACTATTTATGCATATTAGGTCATGTAAGCTTGACTATTAATGTGTGTGTGAGCAGTATGATACTTGAAAAGCAGTAGTATATGAACAGTGCAATATGCCAAAGAAGCATTATAGTGAAAAGTTAACGGGAGAAGAGTTAACAGAGTAAAATAAAGTGTAGTGAAGAAATATGCAGCATCGTACTTCAATACTATAAAGAACTGTGCATGCATGAATTAAGACTGAGAAATGTATTGGTAACACAATAGCAGGAGAATGCAAAAACTTTCTATTTGTATCTATGAGTTAATTTATGGAATACAACCATCAAGCTGTTAATTGAAGTACTAACAATTTACTAATAGTATATTCAGAGTAATAAACTTTTTGTTAAGTATAAAATCTTGAGTGTGTATTATTTTCTAAAGATAATTTAATGAATGTGCAGCTGGCTTAGGTAAATACGGGTGACTGTACACTCAATAATAATTTCTGAAATTAGAATTTGTATTATAAAATTAAAATAAATTCTCTCTTTATGCACGACAGATTGTTATCAATGTACTTTTTTAAATTAAATAATTGATATTTTTTTTGGTTAAATAAATTATTTGTATTGCAAAATATATTAATTTTTTAATTTTGTTTGATTTCTTGCAGTTGTAAATTCAAGAATAAATATAGACATTTTTTTTTTTTATATTATTTTTTTTTTGCTGATTGGTAAGTCCTACATTGATCCATTAAGTAGATAAACCATACATTATATTAATACAAAATATTTTTATTGCTATTACTATTAATAATTTATATTACAAATACCATTTACCAAATTAAGTTACTATATCTATGCTTTTATTATTTCAAAAGACATCTTGCTGAAAATCAAACATTTAGTTTTAAACAAGATTTCTTTAGTAATTTCTGAAAAGTTTCAACACATTTGCATGTTATTAGCACCAACATTGATTATTTATATATATAAAAACAATTTATTACTAAATAATGAAAAAAATGTGTCTCCCTTGTGACAGTAAAATTTAGATAATAAAAATAAATTTAATTAAATTTTGTACCATGTTAATTATAATTCTTAAGCACTGATTGACTTTGAGTTCTGATGAAAAATATAATAAACCTAAACTAATTAAAAGCACTGAGCCAGATTTTGGCAAAACACTGCCAGAATCATAGTGGCGATGTTATTTATACTAAATATTTTTAACTTATTATTAATCATATTGCCACAGTCATTACTCAATGAGTATTCAATAATCCAATACGTCTAAATTTAGTCAAATCTAAAACTTATATGTACTACAGAATTTTCAAACATCATAGCTATTGCTTTCAAGAATAAAACAAGATTAATTCTTGTTGACTTTAAAGTAAATAAAGTTTTTATTTGCACTTACCTTCTCTTGTGCTACTTGAATTATTTTTTACATTTATTAAATTAATCTAACTTCAGATTTCTTACATTTTTTCTGCTTTTAACCAAACACCTTCTAATTTTCATATGTACAAAGTCCACTTTGATATTTAAAGAGCCCAAGTTAGGAACTATCATAAACTTTGTTTTATAAAGAAATAAAGTGATTTGTTTCAGCTAGTATAATAGTTGAAGTATTTTTTTTCACAAAGCATATTTTATAGCCAACAGAACAATGGTCAACTTGTAAGTAAAAATTCTATGTTGGTTTTATTCCAATAATGCAGAATTATAAGAGTATTAACAGAAGAAATAAAAAAAATAAATTAATAAATAATCCAACAAAATGAAAGAAAAAGTTAGAAGGAGATTATTTTCCATTTGACAAATGATTCTTTAGAAGATATTAATGTTACAACTGTACTAAAAATATCGTATAGTCAATTTTATTAATATACAGTAAAATTCTAAAATTTACTTATAAATATATTGTTTTATTTTCTTAGATTAATTTTTATTTTCAAACCTTTTTTAATTTTATCTTTCAATTACAATGATTTATTTTACCAGATTAAGAAATGAACACAAGCGGAAGTTTATCAGAGATCGTTTCAATCAACTTCAGAGTGCCTATTGTGAGTGGAAATCAATGCTGAAGGATTATTTAGAATTGGTAACTGTTTTGCTAAATTATTTAAAGTGATAATAATAATTATAATGATTATTATAGAATTTGATTGGAGTATGTTCTTTTATTACATTATTCATAATAATAACAACAATAATATAGCTACTATCAGCAAAAACTATTATTTCTTGATTATTTTACAAAAAGGGATATAATATATTCATTATTAATAGTAGATTTGTTATTTTCCTGGTGATTATGCGTAAGAATCTTCATTAATGTCTAATTTTCATTATAAAGAGCAAAGCCAATACAGCTACATTTTCATGGCTTACCAATATTACAAAGCATCAATATTTTTTCAAACAAACTATCAACTCTTATAGATTGTCTAAAGTATGATACTTTTTACCTTAGTATTAAGATTCTAATCTTCTTAATACACAGGGAATTCTATGCAGCTTTCAACAAAAATACGATTGAAGAGGAATTTTTCTTCTCTCTTTTATTTTAATGTAATATCCAATTATAACAATCACAAATTAACGTTGGAAAGAGGAATGCATGAATAATTTTTACTTTTGATCTTTATTGACATATCTCTATCCTCATTTATTGACATTGAATAACATCTTTCCTTATTGCATTGCTATGCTGAATTTTTTTTTGTTTCTTTGATACAGTAAACATCACATGATGACTATCTCATACTAGCACAATAATTGTTATTAAACAATTCAAAACAAAACAACACTCTCCATATAGTGTTGTTTTGTTTTGAATTGTTTAATAACAATTATTGTGCTAGTATGAGATAGTGATCATGTGATGTTTAGTGGTTTAACACCAATCCTGCCTAATAGGATAATGGTGGCTATGGTTGTTAAAGAGCCAAAGACACCAAAATGTATGGGTACTGAATTGAGTTCAGACCCATATGACTATAAGCTATAGAGCTTGGATTGAAAATATTAATAGTGTTTTCAATTTCATTCTCATAGTTTTGTAGTTAAATAGAGTTAAAAGGTGGGTGCTGGAGGGTTGCATTAGATCCTAAGATCTAGGTGCAGTGCTCTCAGATCCAAGGCTCCTCACTGATGAAGGCCACAAGCCAGAAACTAGTCTGGGGATATTGGATGAGTAGGCACTAGATAGGGATTTTATGCACAAGCCTTCTGGCATCCATTGATTGCTCTTGTTAGCACAAGATGGCACTACTATATGGAGAGTGTTGTTTTGTTTTGAATTGTTTTTCTTTGATACAGCTTATATTGCTGAAAACTTGAGATTTTAGAAAGACAAAAATTATCCTTTTTTAATTTTTTTTTATCCTACAAGTAAACATAATCTTTGTCATTTTAATGTTTAAAAGTAGTAAAAATATTTTTCTCTTTTTTTTTTTTTTTCATTTTCTAAATAAATTTAAATCTTTTTTATTTTCAGTGGCTATTATAATATCTGCATATTGTTGATCTTTTTTTCTCTTATTGTAATATCAATCTTAATTTATTTGAATCAGTATATTCAAGAATATGTTTACTATTTATATTAAGTAGATATGAGATCTGTTAATGAGAGGAATAAGATGCTACAAAGAATTATATATACTAAACATTTACATGACTTTTTCAACTTAGTGTTAGCATATATTTTCAAGTGCAGTTTTCTTTACTTAAACCTAAAATTACCATCTAGTATCTTTCTGATTGCTCAATCTTAAGCATTATAACTTTGAAGTAGTGTAAAGAGAACTGCTTTTGAAAGTATATTTCAAAACTAAGTTGTGAAAATTGTGATATTTTATTAGTATTAACTATCCTGGCTGATGAGTGAAAAGACCTATAAACCTGAACTCTCTAAAATATATAGTTGCTAACATGTTAGCAGATCTACAAAACTATATAATTAAATTGGCTTGGAATTAAAATCCTAGGTTTTTTTAATTTCAGACTAATATTTTGATGGTATAAAAAAATTAAAAGTGGATGCTAGATACATAAGTATATTAGTTTCAACTTTGAATCTCAAGTTCTTACTTATGAATGAAAGACAGAAACTGGCCTGGCAATGTGGGTTATATAGCAACCAACATCTAGTACTCCCTGATTACATAAGCTTTCTGTAGATGGCTCTGTGTAGGTTGAAGAAAGTTCTTGAAAGCATATGCACTAGAATTCCTATTATTCTAACTTGGTTGTTAGACATACAAATATTTTAGTCCAGATTTGAATCCTAAATTCTTACTGAGGAAGGGAAAAGACAATCTGGACATACTTAATGAATATTCAAGTTATTGTAAATGATTCTGAATAGGCTAAAGAGAACTCTTCTTGGAAGCTTATACTCTAAAATTCCTATTGTTTTCACATATTTATGTAATTTGGAATTGTCAGCACAATAAAAAAAAATTAAATAAGAAATAAAAACGTATAACTCTTTGTGATATTCTTTCAGCATTTCCATTATTCAATTTAAGGTAGCTACATGATCTTGAATACTCTGCATTTTCTCAAGAACTTCATGAAACAAAGAAATGAAAAAGTTAATATGTTTATTATTTTTATGCTAATGATGTATCATTTATTGATATATATGTTAAATATAGTGTTTTATTTTAATATTTATTACATTTATACTTTATTATTAAGATAATAAATTAAAATATGTTGAAATATAGGATAAATATTTAAAAATTGTATGATTGTGTAAAATAGAATTAAGTTTTTAAAATAAGTGAAAATGATTGCCTTGAAAAGAAAAAAGTGAATAGATATTTTTTATTAATTTATTGATAACTGTCAACATAATGCTTATGTTTAAACTAATATAGCACAGTTTCCAGTCACATTTGTGGGAAAGTGTGGAAATAAATTTTATGTGAAATGTATCTGGTAAATAATTCTCATCTTTTATGAATTGTTATTGAATTGATAAAATAAATGGCTGAGTTATTAACATGAAGAATGTTGGCCAATAGTGCAACTTCCCTTAAAACACAAAGAGATTTCATATAATTGTAGGACTAAATCTATATGTTTATCATTAATTATGGTATTAGTTGATTGGTTTTGGCATTTAATAAAGATGTACACTTACATCCCATTTTAGTGTAGAGTATGCTTACTATGATAATAAATATGTATAACAGAAGATCCATTCATGTGCATAATTCCCTTTTCCCTAAAAAAACCATATAGTAAATGAAAGTTAAATAGAAAATTCACATGAAGTTTAAGATTTCATGGTAAAATGACTTCTACCTATGAATAGGAACTACAAATGCTATCATATCTATATGTAAATCAATAATTATTTATTCAGCGCAATATCTGTGTAACTATTCAGAAGGCAATAAATCATCACACACATGTTGTTTATTTATACTGTATGAATTTTATGCACATTTTACCATAAATAAGAGTTTTATAAGAACAAATGAATCACTTGATCTTAGAGATTATTCATATATATGCCAACCCTTAGTTACCTTGCTTACCTCAGGGTTTTATTCTATTATGTCATTGAGAATTCAATTGACAAATGAATTGTACAAAGTTAGTTCATATTTCACAGGAGAGAGAAAATTTTTCATTTTTAATCACCTGTGATTTTAAATATATATGAATTTAGAATATATGTAAATTAATTCTAAATTCATATACATTTAAAATCACAGATTATTAAAAATGAGAAATTTTCTATCTTGTGAAATATGAACTAACTTTGTACAATTTTATTTATCAATTGAATTCTCAGGCACACAACAGAATCAAGCCCTGAGTTAAGCATGGTAAGTAAGGATTGACTTAAATATGAATAAGCTCTAAGATCAAATGATTCACTTATTGTTTTAAAACTTTTTTATAGGTGAATGTGCATGTCTATATATAGAATGAAAAGTTTTTTTAGTAATAAGAATTTATTCTGAGCTTGATAGTGTATCATTATACTTTTACATGAATTTGATTACTTTTCTATTTATTTTAAACATATTATTTGTTTTTTACAACTCATTTTAGCTGAAAATCTTTTCCAAGCAAACATGTAATTAGATGAAAGGAACAATGTATTAATTTGTTTTGTCTATATCATTAATTATGAGCATACAAAATAAATACTTTAAAAATAAAGATGCAATTTAAATATATGAAGGAAGGATATTTTTATATTACATTTAAGTGAATATTTATCTAGGAAGCAATAATGTCGAAATATTCTTTAAATAAAATTAAAAGTTAGCTTATTTGAATATTGGATAGTGTAATGAAAAAATAAATTTTTACTTGAGTTATAAAATAGTCATATTATAGGATTTAGTCATTGTTCCAAATACTTATCATTCATAGTACATTTATTTCACTATAAGGTTAATTAAAGTATTTATATATATATATATATTAAAAGTTTTATGAATATAAATTAGAATTATTGGAATCATGGTCAGAAGAGACCCACAATTAACATTAACCATGTTAAATAAGATATGTAAATTAGTTTATTGGTGTTATTATGAATTTTATTATATTTAGTAATCACATTTTATATATTGCAATGGAACAGAGGTATTATGTGTGTGTTCAGATTTTTAACGACTTAACTGGATAATGTCTAGCCAAGTAATTGGTCATTAATGGTAATGGAACAGAATAAAATGGTCATTTGCACCATTCATTTTATTGTATATTGAGGCAATGGTATGAGTTTGAGCCCCTAAAGTTCTCCAGTTGTAAATACGTCATATTTGCTGGTTTGCTTAGTTTCACTCTGATATATATCATTACCATATGATTACCCCTTAGATCCTGACGTTGTGGGTTCTCATATTCCCATTACTCCTTGGTATTTAAACTCCACAGTTATATGCCTGATTCTAATAAGCTAGGGTGATGATTACCATAAGTTTGATATAAAACTATACTTATTTACATCTGAGTTATATGTATGGTATGGCTAATGGAAAGTTAGATAAATGAGGACACACAAATTCTAATTAAATAAAATAAATCATTAACAGCTTTATTCCATTATGGGTGATTTACAATCTTTTGTAACAAATCAATTTGGTATTTGGGTAGGTTAGATCATCCTTCATTTGATTCATATATTATCATTATCCTCCTCACCTTGACCCATGTAGAATAGTTATTCATTAAACACTAATCATTTGCTTAGTCTAACAATATAATTTATGATTATTTTGATATGATTATCCTGCTGAGCAATCCTTCTATTCCCTGACTTTAAGTCTTCTACCTTAATCCATGGCAATGCATCATGTATTATTGACTGTCACCTTTGGGTATGAAGTCCCCCTTGACGTTACCAGTGTTTATGGTAGCAATAGCCTTTCATACAAGAGATTTTATCAATCATGCAAAATAACAAATAATAATAATAAAGTTAATTTAACAATAAACAATATTGTACTGTATTAGTGTGAGCATTTAATATTTTATAAATAAAATTTCATCTCAACACCAGTCAATCATCCAGTTCTTTAGTCAGTAGGCCTAGTGCTCAGCATCTAGATTTTATTATAATGAAGATTTTCTTATAATCAAAAAATTGTTGTGATTGACCTAGAGACTCTCCTCACATAATTATGATTGATGATTCTAGGCTGGATCATCAATTCTCTCAATAAAAAAAAAATAACAAAGAGTTATACAACAAAGAAAAATGGATTCTATATGATACATATATAATTTGACTAATTGAAATCGTTAGTCCATGTAGTTAGCTATTCTTTGGCACATAGATATACAGATAATAAGATGGCTGGTTCCTTCTAGATTAGGAAAATTCCTGGATCTTGGGAGTTAGTAATCCATTTGATTTGTTTGGTCATCCTCTAGGTAATCTGTCGATTACTTGCCAGTGGACAGGTGAGGTTCTTTGGTTTACTGCTGCTTTCTCCATAATTCTAGTAAATATATTCCAATTTCTCTAGAGAGCTTGATAGATCCTAACAACAATGATTTAGACCAGGGATGCCCAACCCGTAGCTCGCGAGTCACATGTGGCTCGCGTAACTGTTTAATGTGGCTCGAATTGCACTCTTCAAAAAAATTGATAAAATATTTTAGGTTCCTTGATGGCTCATGCACACACTAAAAAATAAACATTTTTACAATACAAACAATAACGATATGCAGTGTCAGGTTTCACATTAAATAAAATATATTTTTCCTGTAATTTATATGTATGTTACCAAATTTTTAATAAATAAAATGTATTTATATTTTTTTTTCTTTTTAACATATTACACCATTTTTTTTTTTTGCTGTACACGTTTGGTTTGGTGCTATATATATATATTGTGTTTAGTGCTCTTGTATATATTGTTGTTTTTATCGAGAAAGATCCTTGTAGACATTTGGTTTGGTGCTGCATATATATTGTGTTTAGTGCTGGAAATAGTTTTTATCGAGATAAATCCATGTACACGTATATATTTTGCTGTATATATCGATGTTTAGTGCTGTAAACAGTTGTTTTTATCCGTGTACATGTATATATTTTGCTGTATATATATATATTGATGTTTAGTGCTGTAAATAGTTGTTTTTATCGAGCTAGATTCGTGTACACATATATATTTTGCTGTATATATTGATGTTTTCATCGAGAAAGATCCGTGTACACGTTATTTTGGCCACATTAGAAACGGCGGATTGATACCAATGTGAATAGGCCGTCCCCCTACCTATCTCCCTACATTGCAGGTTTAGTACCCAAGTACCATGTTTATAAATGTAATATGAAAAATGTAATATATAATTGTGGCTCCCCAAATTTTTTTAAATTCTCAACTGGTTCGCGTCAAGTTAAAGGTTGGGTACCACTGTTTCAGACCACTGCCCCCTTTGCAAGACATAAATTTTATAATGCTCTCTCCCTCTCAAAATAGAACAGTTTTCTGCGTTCATTCTGTTGAATGTAAATAGGAATTAATGATACTGTACCGGATGATGTCTATCCCATAAATTCATACGATGCACACAAGATATAACATGATGTCAATGTCATGCATCAGAATAAGGCATCAACATAAACTCAATATCAATAATAATAAGAAAAAAAATGTAAAGTTATTAAATTTAAGTTTAAATGAGTGAAATCAAAGCAAAATTGATTATATTTTCTGATTTCTCCCTATCCCAAACTCTAATACCCTGCTAATTGGTACCATGAAGTTTTAAGCAGTATATCTTTGAATGGCTGAACCTAAACCTCGCCTTTATGTGCCACTTTTGAGGAAAAAAAACACTTTCAAAAAGGAAATACCATTGCCAACAAAACAACAACAACAAAAAAAACCAAATCAGCATGTCAATAAATTCAATAATCACATACAGAGATTACAAAAATAATAATAATAATTTCACGCAAAGGAAGTTTCTCTTTTTCTAAATAGAACAGTGGGTTAAAAGCAAACAACAACAAACAAATATGTATATATATATATATGCCTAGGCATACACACAAGTATTTCAGAAATTAATTCGGTGGAACTGTTTTAAAATAGGAAAATCAAATAATAATTTATAGAGAAACAAAAAAAATACAAATAATAAAAAAAAAATACAATAAAATTTATAGCAACAAGACATAATGATAATAATAAAAAAAAAATTCTATCAACTAGCTTCCTTCTGGTTTCTTTCCATTGACCATCTCCAGACTTAGTAACTTCTAAGTGTACTATAAACCATGACAACAAGATGGTGAGGACTTCTCTTGTTCACAACAAAACATAGGCATTAAGGTGTTCATCATCATCAACTATCACCTGTGTTTATATGACAGCAGCGTAGGAGTCTGACTGGTGCACTAACATTGAGAGTTAATTCATTAGCATTTTAATGATAAAATTTAGTCATTTTTATATTTCTCAGCTTTCTCTAGAAATCTTTATAATAACAATAGCAGCCAACCACGCAATTCCGGACAGACTATAATTTGAAGCTAGGCTCAGCCTTGCCTTCTTTCATAAAGTTCCCCACTGCTTTACAACTAGAATATTTCTCTTAGTTCAGCAAAACCTTAACCGCCCAGCAAACAAAACATAGCAAGGAAAACAGTAAATTCAGAAGAGACCCACCCATCACCTGCTGAAAACATTTTATAGAACACCTATAGTAATACAAATTGAATAGCCCCTCTTCTATTATTACAGCCATTATCTCAAATTTCTTGGATAATTGATCATAACACAATTGATAGAGCTTTTTACACCTTTTTTATCTTTCACTTTTTTCATTTTCCACTCAAACTCTTTTAATTCCTCAAGGAGTTGTTTCATATATATATAGTTTCTAATTTTAATACAATGGAAATAGCTTTTTCCATCCTTACAAAAGAGTCAAAACAAAATAACAAAAACAAATCTAAGATATGAAAATTTTTTAGATTCTCTCAGCTCATATTGGCCTTAAATTACTTTAGTTTTTTAACAAACCATATAATACACAGGATGACCATTTCATTCTATCAGTAAAATTTAAAATTAGCCATACAACAATAACCTGCATTCCTTTTAATTTGTTAATAGAGGAAAAAAAACCAAAAATGTGAAAAACATTTACAATTACTTTGACTATCCCCCTTTTTTATATATTCTTGCACTTAAGCAATTTATAAAATAACCATAAAATCTACAAAATAACGTAAAAATTAGCGGTTTGAGAATGAGTTAAAGCCGACAATCGGTGCATCCGGAGAAAAGGCTAAACCATCTGAAATGTGCCCCAAATGCTTCTGAACCCACTATCGCCTCCTAGAAATCTTCATCACCCACTGGGGGGCGATATTGTCCACTCTAGACCTATCTAACATCATGAATTCTGTGTTTACTAATGTATCATTTGATTGTTATTCTTCTAACCATTATTATATGTATGTATATTAAAATGGAATAATTCTATTTCAATTATTATTTTAAAGTATTTGAAAAGATGGCAAAAACTAGGCAATATAATAGCAAATGTTAAAGAGAGTAGAATCCCTAGAAGTTAATTTCAAGTTTTTATAATATTTATCTTTTGCAAATATATATATTTACATACATATAAATTATAAAAATTTTGTTTAGTTTTCTTTTGATAAGCAAAAAAATATATATTTTTTAAAATTTTTCTTTAAAAAAAAAAAACTTTATTCCTGTATAAAAATATTTGAACAAAAGTTTGATTTTATTTAAATTAAAAGATAACGATTTATATTTTTTGAGAATAATCATAAACGAATTAACTTAAAATTTTACAGGATGAAGTTTTTATTTTTAATTAAGATAATATATAATTAAAATCAAAATTTATTTTGTATTAATTATCAGTCATCCAAAGAAAACTAAAGAATTTAGCATATTAATGTATAAAGTTGGATTTAGGTTAAAATGTAGATTGTCTTATTATAAATATTGCAATTTGTCACAAAAATAAAATTTATCATAGTATTTTTCCTAATAATTAAAATTCGACAAGATAAGTCTTATACATAAATAGTTCTGAAAAGAATTAAAATTGGCTCTTGCTTTCTTCAACTTTGTATGTTGGTGTCTTCTTTTGAAAAAGAAAAATTACCGACTGTTGCAACAAGATTGAAACCTCTCTATCATACCTGGGAAGCTTTCCTATGATGAGCTAGTTCTCTTAAGAATGGTTTCAGTAGCACCTAGTTTACATACTGTATGTGCCACTACAAACTACCAAATCAAAATTAATGCAAATCCTGATTGTGACAAAATAAATCTGAAGTGAGGAAGCCTGATTAATAAATGACCTCGTCATTAGATTTTAACCTTTGTTTTATAATTTTAAAGCATGATAGAAAAATTAAGGACATTAAATTCTAAAATATTTAACTAATGGAGTTATTAAAGTTGGAAAAAGCTGAATATCATGTTGGTTGCTTATTGAAATTATGTTTGGGTGTGTATTTATTGATAAACGTAGAACTGATTAGTTAAAGATTGTTGATCAGAAATCCATTTTAGTATTACATGTGGCTTATAAATATAGAATTCATTTACAGATTTGAATGCATTAATAAAATTACACACATTATAGATTGGGCTATGTAGATAACATATGAAGAATTTTAGTTATACATTCAAGTCTTATGTTTATATAAGTGATATTATAATGTGAATTTAATATATTTATTAAAGTTGCTATAGTATAGTTTGTTGTATTTTTCTTAAATAATGATGATAATTCCACTGAATACAAAATATTTAAGTTTCTAATATATGCCTTTGTTATAGTTTTCTTAAATGATGATGATTGTCCAGTATGGTAATTAAATGTGTATTAGGGCTACTCAGATAAGAAACTCATGTAGTAATTATTATAAGCTTCATGGATACAATCATTTTGAATTTTGATTACAGGATTGACATTCATATTATTTATACATGTCCATAGTGTAGTTTTAATGAGTATAACCAACATTGTTAAGTTTAATTTAATAAATTAATCAACAATTGAAAAATACGAGATAGTATATAAAAGAAATATTGCTTTCTCTTAAAAACATGTATAATAACCATTCAATAAATTTATCAAATAGTTGTAATGTATTTTGTAATAATAATAGTAGATTACTCCACTGCACATGCGCTTTACAGATCAAACGCTTTTAATGAATACTCTCCTTTCCAAACACAAGATAAAGTCTTTTTAAAAGATAGAATGAATGTATAGGCAAATCTGAAGCATTTGGAACTGGGAGGGTGAAGATTTATAGTTTGGGTGAAAAAGATAAAGTGGATTCATTCTATCTTTTAAAAAGATTTTATCTTGTGTTTGAAAAGAAGAGTATTCATTAAAAGCATTTGATCTGTAAAGCATGTGTACAATGGAGTAATGTACTGTTATTACTATAATTTAAAAACATTTTACTATATAAATACAATCTTTGTTACATAATATATTTTGATAACTTATGAAATAATCATAATATTAGATTGTTAATGAGTCTAGAATGTTGCTCTTTGTTACAAGATCAAGGGTACTATCATGTAAAATAGTCAATGACTTATTTTAAAGAGTGAGTTAGTAGACATAATAAATTTTACTAATGATTTCTGAGTCTATACGGCTAGTGGTTATATATTTTCATCAATAAATTTTAAATTTCCTATAGATTAGTGTATTAACATCTAATGAGGCATGATTCTGATAGATAAAACCATCTATTAACTTTATTGGAAATTCTAGATGCTATGTCTAGAGACGCCCTCTGCTGATTGATGTTGATTGTGCCTGCAGTTGATTTGACCATTACGATATATATATATAGAGAGAGAGAAATAAAAAGGTAATTTTTTAAAATTATAATATCACTAAAGAGAAAATTTTCTGAATAGGTTTACATGGCTGATCAATAAATTTTCACAAACCCAACAGAGGGCAGCCCGGTTAAGTTGAAAATTGTCTAACATGTTTCTTTGGGCATAGTTGCTGAGAGATTCCTGACTCCGTTTAAGGAGAAGTTGCGGTACATCACATCACAAAGTGGCTAACAGGTTTCTCTGGGCATAATTGCTGAGAGATTCCTGACTTCATTTAAGGAGAAGCCACAGTACTTTACATGTCAAAGTACTTTGAAAACTCATTAAGATGCAATGAGTAGTTCAATTGCAATTGCACACACTCTGACAAAATGGGTAAATAATGGCCAGGTATTGATTTCAGCTACCAACAATCTATATTTGGTGACAGTAGAATGATGAGAATTGTTATAGTCCTCCCTTCTCTCAGAAATGAACTATTCCAGATGTCTCCTTATCTGATAGGATTAAACATTGTTTGCCACGGGCCAATAGGCTGATGTATAGATAAAAACATAGCCAATGATTATTACGGGCCAATAAGCAACAATGCTTGCTGAATCCGAAGGTTTTCAATAAGGTCAGGGATCTGGGTATAAATAGTCAGCCTTTTGTGAGAATCAGTGAAGAACGTCTGTCTAACCTGAAGAGACTCTTTGCATTCTCCCAGGGAAGCTCTGCTAACCTGAACAGCAGCAAGTTTTCCCATTGATAGCAATACACTATTTAGTCTACACAGCTAGGCAAGTCCCACAGAGACCGCTTGCTGCTAAGACCACACTCGGCTCGAGGCAAGTTGACTTGTACAGCTGGAATGGAAGAGCCATACACCCTACCCGTGAGGCAAGCCATCAGGTGTAGCTGGAAGTGGTAGGCAGAATCCATAGTTTACGTTAAACTCCAATACTATATTTACAAATGCTGCGTATTGGAGTTTAACGTAAACTCTGGAGTTCTGCCTACTGCTTCCAGCTACACCTGATGGTTTGCCTCACAGATAGGGTGTATGACTCTTCCAGCTGTATAAGGCAGCTTGCCTCGAGCTGAGTGTGGTCTTAGCAGCGTCCGGTCATTGTGGGACTTGCCTAGCTGCGTAGACTAAATAGCTTATTGCTATCAATGAGAATACTTGCTGCTGTTCAGGTTAGCAGAGCTTCACTGATTCTCACAAAAGGCTGACTATTTATACCCAGATCCCTGACCTTATTGAAAACCTTCGGATTCAGCAAGCATCATTGCTTATTGGCCTGTAATAATCATTGGCTATGTTTTTATCTATACCTCAGCCTATTGGCCTGTGGCAAACAATGCTTAATCTGATCAGATAAGGAGGCATCTGGAATAGTCCACTTCCGAGAGAAAGGAGGACTATAACAAGAATTAGCTATGTCTCTTTTTGCTTTGTAGGATATAATAATTGCCAAATAAGATTCTTTCCAGACTGTATTTCTCTCTTTTATCCTCTTTTTATTTTTTGTTGTCTTCAGTGACTGATATGCCATTTGATCATCATGGATTTTTTATAGTCATGTATGCTTTTTATATCAATGTATTAAATGAATTAGATTCTTTTAAAAGAAAATGATTACTTATTGCAGTTAAATGGTATTTTAAAAATAAATATATTATTTCAGAAATTTTTACTAAAGATTAGAGATATTTATTTGTTATTATAAGGCTATATTTTTGACAATTGTTTGGTTGATTCATATTATACTTTGTTAGAAATAAATATTATTGATAATGCAAATTCAACTCCAGTTTTAGTTTTAATGGAGTTTGAAATCCTAAAGAAAGTGTTATAAAAGTATAATAAATAATAAATTTGAATAGATATAAAATTAAAAATTAATTCCAGTTTAGTTAATGTTAATTTTATAATTACAATTGATCCCTTACATTTTTGTAAAAGTTTATGTAATCTATCTAAGACCTACTGCAATAAATTCTGATATTCACTTTATTTTTAAATTTTTGATTTATAAAGATGTATATCTGTTGGTTGATTACAATTTTAGAACTTTTGGCTATTCTTATATCAGTGTTAAGTTGTCATATTTCAAATAGGATTAGAATCCTAAGAAATGATATTGCTTTTGTATGCATTGTCACAACAAATCCCATAATGCAATTTGTCTTCATTAGGTTGCAGGTTATTAGAAATGCTATTTTTTTTATAAATAATGTTAATAAAATTTAATAATTTATATATTATTTTAATACAATATTTTAATTGCTTTTATAGGCTAAAAACATTTCCACGTGTTCAAGAAATGTAAGTGTGGAACGTCATCGTAAAAATATTATTGAAGACACAATTAAGAAAGATTTAAGGCATATGAAAAATATGTCAAGGTATATTTTCTGATATAATAAATTATTGTTGAAATGTTTTTTTTTTTAAATATAGTTTTTATTAAAGAAATTTTTATAAGTTTAAAGTGCAGAAATTACCCAACTTATATAAATGGACCAATTCACACCCTTATGCATAAGTTTGAAATATAGGCAACTCAGAATAAATATTATATATATATATATACTTTATATGCAATAATAATGGATAATGAAATTAATATTTTTAAAGAAATAAAAAATATCTTCAAATTAGCACAAATAGTTTACAAATATGCATGCTAAATTTGGAAATGTTTTACTAAAGTAGGAAATAACATGTCTTGGATTTATGTATTGTGGACACCTTCTGTACTTTATTTAAATAATGATTATTATTTGTTTATATTTATTTCAGAAATCTTGCTTCTGAAAAATGAAGAAGTTCGAATAAATCATCTTATAAAAGTAATTATAAAAATCAATATTAAATATTATAATTGCTCACATTTAACGTGTATTAGTTAGTAATGACATCTTTTTTCACTCTAAAGCCAAACTATATAATATCTAGTTCTAGGGTCTGTTGATTACTCAGTATTTATATTATTTAATTCTAGAGCAGAAATAGATGCCATTACTAAACAAAATGTTGAATGTTTATTTATTGGCTGTCTTATTTTTAAAAAAAATAACAATAATTAATTTAAAATAAATTGGTATAAAAACTTAAATTTAAAATATAAATAATTTATATAGATTAAAATATATATATATATTGGTCATTATTTTATTGCCTTCAAGCAGACAAATTAACATATATATTTCAACTTTCAAAGAATTAAATATTACTATTGCATGCTATAAAATTGATGTCAACTTATGGGGATCATAAAAAGGATTTTTTTCTTGCCTAGACATAAAATTTTTAGCAAAGAATGTAGAATATATGATGGCTTTTTCCTATACAGTTTCAAACATTTGCTGCTGACACAACTATGATCAACTGTTCATAATCTCCTACATTGTTATTATCCTACTATAGATATTATTAATGTGTTTGAATTAATAATATCTTAAATTATGTTTTTAAGTATGGTTTCTTAAAAATAATATAAATAATAAAATTATTATTAAAATTGCATTTCAATTAAATTAATACATATAGAACATAAAAGCCTAAAGCTAAACCAGTCAATTAAATAATCAAAATTACCCAAATTCACCACCAAAACAGATTAGCTGAAGAAAATAAACTCTAAAACATAACCAATGGTTTCATTGTTATAAGAAGATTTTTCAGTTGTAAAGGACTAAAAGATAATAACAAACTTATATTAAATATTACCCACAATTCACTTACATCTTACACACTTTTAATATTAAAAGGATTTTTAAACAAGTTAATTCCTTCTTCTCCTTCACTTTCTTTGCATGTCTTCATATAATCATATATATTACTTATAATACTTCATTCATATATACTTTAATGCAAGTAATTTTTTTAAAAACTTCTTTATTTTCTTACAGTTTCGACTGTCCAGCTCTGATGAAGACTGCTGGACAGTCGAAACTGTAAGAAAATAAAGAAGTTTTTAAGAAAATTACTTGCATTAAAGTGTATATGAATGAAGTATTATAAGTAATATATAAGTTAATTCCTTCAGAATCATAAATTTTTAATAATAAAGATTCTTTAATTTTTCTTTTTATTTCATTATACATTATATGTGTAATTCTTTTATAAGGTTATTGATATATTTTGTGTATTTACAATTCTGGGATTGACTAATTAAGTAATTTAATTAAAAAATTACATTAAATTAACTACATATAGAAATGTTTGAATATTATTGCTCTATGTATATCAGAAATAGTAGGAATATTTTATAAAAAGAAAGTGAAATAGAAGTAATTGTCATAAATGGAAAACTTGATATAAATTTTAGTATAAGATATGCACAGTATATACATAATCAACAAATAAAATCATAAGTTTTTCCAAATCATACTCATTTGTTAGAAGCTCTCACAATGAAAAATATGAGTTTAATATAAATAATTTAAAGTTTTAATTATTATTCTAAAAGTGTATTTGTTTATTTAACATTTGTGATCACACATAAAAACTAGAATGATGATTAAATTTTATTGAGTATTCTTTTTTTGTTATTAAGGTAAATTTGATATTGCAGATAAATAAATAAAAAATTTTAAGAAAATTTGCATATGTCTTATATATAAGTATATATTTTTGTGTAAATTATTATTTTTTGATGAACTAATGATATCATTTAGAAATGAATAACAAAAAGCTTAATATATCATCTGAAGCTTGGAGCCACTGTATGGTTTACTGAATATAGACAATATATTTCTATAGAAACCAAATAATTATCTAAAATTATAGATGAAAAGCATTCATCATCTATATAAATTAAAAGAAATGCTATGAAACAAATTATAATTTACTAATAAATAAGTGCTACTTTATTGTCTGAGAGAAATCATCCAAATAATTATTTTATTTAGCATAGTATTCTTTAGCTGAAAAAAAAAGTAATATTGCTAAAGTCTCAGAAGATTGTGCGTGTGTGAACATTTAAGCTATAGCTTGAGCACAATAGTACCATTTATTCTGAGTTTTTTTCTTTACGTAGCTGCAAATCAATCCAGAAACTTTTAGCTCTTGATTCCTTAAATGTGTAGAATTACATGAGTTTTTCATTCAGAGACTCATTTAACAGTATCTCTTTTTATATAAAGCTTGGTTTCATAAGCATTGGTGAGAAGTACTGCATGGCTTGATGTCTTTGAGAACTATGCTAGGGATAATATTAATATTGTCAAGATTTCTCAAGCCAGGCAAGGTCTTCATAGCAGGAATTAGGCTAAGATGGACATTAGGTTGGTGATCAGTAGAATTTCCCCTCCCAATACTGGAAATGAACGATAATGAAAAGACTGGAAATAATCATGAACTTTTTACAATATCTGTAATAACCATGATACTCTGAAAAAGAAAGCTCCTTTTTTTTATGTCAAGAAAACTCACAAAAAATGCATAAAGAGCTTTTATGTATGTAAATATATTAATAATCTATAACATTTATTAAGTTTAGTTCTTATTTTGTTAGTAAAAAAAATTAAAATGCATATGTTATATTTGGAATGAAATAATACTCTGGGATCAAATTTAAATCACTACGTATAGTCAAAAATACCTTATTACAAAATAAATTACCTCTTTTGAATTATTAATTTTTTAAAAAACCCAATAACATACAATTTGAACATTTCATTTCTGTAAAAATGCATAATGTTAACATGAATATCTTCATAGGTGAAAGAGATAAGATATTTTCAGGTTTTTTCATATAGATGATTTGGCCAATAAAAAGTCTTCACTGACTTCGCAATTTGTAGGCAGATAGTATTCTTAGTTATTACAATTAACTTTCACATCTTAATCATTCTTCTATTTGTCACATATGATTTTTGTCTCCTTTGGGAATCTTAGTTTATTGCCAATACATACATTTATATATGTAATATAAATAAAATGTCTGTTAATTAAAACTATTATAATAACAGTAAAAATAATAAATATAACAATAATTAACTATTATACACAATCTTTCCATCCAAAAGTACTTTTGTGAATGGAAAGACTATATATAAGAGTTAATTAGTTTTTTTATTTATTATTATTATATATAGGGGATTTGAACACAGACTTTCAATCTCCCTACAACCATCCATTCTATCTTATACAACCAATACACATGACCACACACATGTGAAAAAGATAAATGATATCCAATATATATATATTGTGATGTGCACATATCTTTATTTGTTATTTTTCTACAGTTTAAAAATGGCTAAATAAAGAAAACAATTCAAAGTCTGGATGTTTAATAAGATATAATATTGTTTTGAATAAATCTGAAATAAATGAAATATTTTTGTTTAAATTATTATTGTGCAAATGATAACAATGCCTTATTAGAATTAGAAGGAAGAGAATCACATGATCAAAAGCCACTATTTAAAAAGGAAAAAAAACTGCATTTTATGTTGCCATAGCTACAGAAAACAATTTTTAGCAAGAAGATAGACTTTCTTTTGCTTAAAATTTTGTGTTTATTTTACCTTTTATAAATACATTTAGAACATATAGCAAAGAAATATGGACTATGAGTAGAACAACTTAGAGAAAAGGGGCATGGGCTTCCTCCCTCTTTGTTTGATATATTTATGATTAAAACTAAATGGATGTCCCAAACACTATGTTGACTGCAATAAAGTCAAGACAATTGAATTCATCTTAGATTGCAGTATCAAAATGAATAATAATTGGAATCATCTAATGATTCAAATTGCTTATGGATACCTTTGTTTGTGTTTTTGCTCGCAAAATGGTACCATCGAATAATGTATTATCAGCTGAAATTATATATATACAAAACTGTGGTAACACTGTCAGATAACTTTCATTTATAGAAAAAAAAAAGAGAGAAAAAAATAGTTAAAAAATATAATATTGATAATTTTAATGATAAAACTTTCATTAAAGTTTTTTTTCTGTTATTAATAATTTCCATTAGTATAATTTACTTGGCATTCATTATAATTTAAACAATATGAGAAATAAGTTGTTGTTTTTTTTATTAAAAAGTAACAGTATTAAAGTTTTTTTATAATTGCTTTGTTTAAAGAGTTTATATTTAATCCTTTTACAACAATATGCTTTATAATTTAAAGGTATATCACACCTACCAATTGCAATAATAAAAAGAAAAGAGGATGGGAGGTAAATCATAAATATGATAGGATATTAAATTGCAGTTGGTAAATTAGAGTTATAATTTTTATTTATCCACCTCAATAAGTTAATGCTTATTTATATTATTATTATTAACTTAGATATTTTGATTTGTTTATTTCATCAATCATAAATTGTTTTATTACATAATTTATTTTACTATTAAGATAATTCATTGTGCATCTCATACTACACTTTATCATTAAATAAGTCATCATTTGTTGAACTATATCTTCTTTGCTAGTCAAGATACTCATTATTTGGACCATTGGCACCTTACAAAATTCATGAGTCTATTGTAAATATAAATTTAAGCTGCCATAGAGTCAGTGAATCAATATATTTATTTATTTTAGTTATATATTTTAGTTGCATGCGTATAACATTTTATGGAGTATATTTAGATTGCCCAAATATTTAATGGATAAGTGGAGAAAACCACTCGGTTCACAATTTATTTATTGTGTGGTTTCCCAAATCCCTAAGATACTTGCATGGCCACCTAGCCATGCTTGCTTATAATATTTGATTGTATTCATGATTACCCAAATATGCAAGGCATTCAGTGAACAGCAGTTATTTTAGTTTTACATTTTGGCAGTCTTTATTAATTTTCCTTTTACATTTGGCTCATCCAACTTCCATAGAAGGAAATATTGCTATTCAAGAGATAATGTTTCATTATCATTGTTCTTATATATCTCAGAGATTGAATTCCTTCATTATATTGTGGGAGAACTGAATTGAATTATGGGAGTTATGAAATAATGTCCTATTTTAATTATTCAACATTATATAGTTGACAAAGACTATAAAGAATATAGTCGAAAGTACTTTTAGTAAAATAAGTTAAATTTATATGAATATTATTGTATTTAATATATATATAAATTTGAATATTACATTATTTTTATTCAAAAATATGTCTAAAAGTGAATAAAAAATGCTATTTTCTATTTGTCTAATTTTATTTATTAAAAAAAAACTTAATATTTAACTCTTTTCCGTTCAGAAATATATTTAAAAGAAAAATGCTCTTTACTGTTTTATATTCTTATCATATTAAAAAGATGGTTTCGTACACCAAGCTGTTTACACCAAGTAACCTAAACTGACTCAAAATATTTATTAAAACTGCTGCCTCCTATGCTCAAAATATTTCTCAACTGTCTGAACAAACCTTACATGGGTTTTAAACTCGAAGCCCTACTCTTAATCTCGAGGTCATGAGTTCGGGCCCCATGTTGAACACCAAAAATTATAAAGCTATGTACCAGATGGTTCTTTCTCTTTTTATCATCGAGGGCACCATCAGGTTACTGCATACCTGAAAAATTTATATACGATGATCAAAAGTTAATAGTGATGATAATTTGTATCAACCAGACCAGAGAGAATAAGAGTTCATTAACTCTTACTCAGCTCTGTTCGCTAATCCACATCAATGGCTTTAGGTCACTCGAAATCAGCCACTTTTTGAGCTACGGTACTGCTTTTATACTTGTTTGAAAGCTTTCAAAAAGTCCTGTAAGATGCTGCCCTCTCAAATTATTTTACAAGTAAAAAAACCAGTAGTTGTGACTTACGCCCCATGTGTCCACAAGAGACGCTGTTTCTGTGTCAACCACAGAAATATCCAGAGTAGGGGGCCAAAGCAGACGATGCAAGTTCCAGCCGCTAGATGGCACTGTTCACCATGCATACGCACCAGTAGCGGGCCAGAAGCAGATGATGCAAAGTGCAGCCTCTAGATGGCGCTGTTTACCATGCGTATGCACAGTAACCTTATGCCAAGTAGCTGCCAGTACTACTGCCCGCTTGGTGGTGCTGTTAACCATAGGTAAACCGATCCAGCTTACATCGTCTGCTAAACAGCAACTAACCAGCAATCTAACCCACTAGGGGGCGCTATTTCTCCACACTATGCGTGGAAAAATGGCACCGTTTAGAAGGGATATTTACACTCGCTTGCTAGTTCGGGTTTATATCCACGTTCTTAAAACAAACGTAGCGTGTAATGTGAAGGTGTGAATAATATAGAAAACCATAACTATTTAAATCTGCTTTAAAATTTAATATTCTTACATTGAGTTTCACTCTCTGATAAATCTATGTATTTTTAAATTATTTTCTTTTAAAAATCGATGTCTTTTTTTTCTCTAAAAATGTTTTTTTTTTTTTAAAAAGGTAAGTTTTACAACTTCCTTTTTACTGCAATCTTTCAAAACTGCTAAAAATCGGTCTGGCGGTATTTCTCTTTCAGTACTGCGTTATTTTAAAAGGTGATTGTTTGTAAAACTTTTTTTTTTTATACTATCAAATAATATTTCTATTTCGGTTTATAGATCTTTCCCAAGTGTGTTATTTTAAAATGGTTGATAGCGTCCCTAAATGAATTAGCGCTTTCTTACGCGCAAACAATAATTCGAAGATCTCTTTCACAATAAATATTTTTAAATTACTGGAGAGAAAACAAATCAAACTCTCTTTTAAATATATTATAATATCTATGCAGTTCAAATTTAAAGGTAGTTTACAGTACAATTTATGTATACACATACATCTATTATTTGTAATATAAGATCTACATATATTTATAAACCATTCAAGGTTTACAATCTTTCAAAACTGCTAAAAATCGGTCTGGCAGTACTTCTTTCAGTAATGCGTTATTTTAAAAGGTGATTGTAAAACTTTTTTTTTATACTATCAAATAATATTTCTATTTCGGTTTATAGATCTTTCCCAAGTGTGTTATTTTAAAATGGTTGATAGCGTCCCTAAATGAATTAGCGCTTTCTTACGTGCAAACAATAATTCGAAGATCTCTTTCACAATAAATATTTTTAAATTACTGGAGAGAAAACAAATCAAACTCTTTTAAATATATTATAATATCTATGCAGTTCAAATTTAAAGGTAGTTTACAGTACAATTTATGTATACACATACATCTATTATTTGTAATATAAGATCTGCATATATTTATAAACCATTCAAGGTTTACAATCTTTCTAAACTGCTAAAAATTGGTCTGGCAGTACTTCTTTCAGTAATGCGTTATTTTAAAAGGTGATTCTAAAACTTTTTTTTTTATACTATCAAATAATATTTCTATTTCGGTTTATAGATCTTTCCCAAGTGTGTTATTTTAAAAAGGTTGATAGTGTCCCTAAATGAATTAGTGTTTTCTTACTCGCAAACAATAATTCGAAGATCTCTTTCACAATAAATATTTTTAAATTACTGGAGAGAAAACAAATCAAACTCTCTTTTAAATATATTATAATATCTATGCAGTTGAAATTTAAAGGTAGTTTACAGTACAATTTATGTATACACATACATCTATTATTTGTAATATAAGATCTACATATATTTATAAACCATTCAAGGTTTACAATCTTTCAAAACTGCTAAAAATCGGTCTGGCAGTACTTCTTTCAGTAATGCGTTATTTTAAAAGGTGATTCTAAAACTTTTTTTTTTATACTATCAAATAATATTTCTATTTCGGTTTATAGATCTTTCCCAAGTGTGTTATTTTAAAAAGGTTGATAGCGTCCCTAAATGAATTAGTGTTTTCTTACTCGCAAACAATAATTCGAAGATCTCTTTCACAATAAATATTTTTAAATTACTGGAGAGAAAACAAATCAAACTCTCTTTTAAATATATTATAATATCTATGCAGTTCAAATTTAAAGGTAGTTTACAGTACAATTTATGTATACACATACATCTATTATTTATAATATAAGATCTACATAAATTTATAAACCATTCAAGGTTTACAATCTTTGGTAAAAATAAATTTATTAAAATTAATATGTGTGCAAGCAATAAAACATGAAACATATTAGAGAGTATGACCCCTATAACATTGTATTCTTTGTAGACTTAAAATACAGACTCAGGAAAAAAAAAAAAGATTTAGAGCAAAATGCAAAAGCTAATGACAATACCTGTATTTATAGCAAAAAGATTCTGTTTTGAAGGAAACAACACAAGATGTAAATTAATAAAGATAGGACAGTAATCCAAGATATGTGAGAGAGTGTCATCCACAGATTTAAGTTGCAGGTTAAAAATATATACATTTAATATCAACTGCATTTAAATTACTAAGAGCAACACTTAATGTATGAGAGTCAATTGAAATAGATATGAATGTTTGATGCTTATGTTAGGCTTGTATACCTGTTAAAATTAAAAACTATTAATCCTCATAAATAATTTGGAAGACATTGCCTGTCAAAATTGGATGATCATTGAAAATTATATATGATCTTAATAGCCTAAAATTCAGAAGCCCGATAGTACTGTCTTTGCCAGTGCACTGTTTCTTTCTTTCATTGTTGAATTAGTAATATCACCACAGCTTGTAAAA